>CANYCX010713988.1:0-10811 GCA_948193385.1 Breynia disticha f. nivosa
GTGACCTTCTCCAAATCTATCCTTCAAATCTTCCCACAGGGCCTTGGCTGACTTAGCATGCATAGACGAACCAATTAACTCCTTAGAGATAGTGTTTATAATCCAGGATTTGACCATTTAATCAGCACGCAACCAAATATCGAATAAACTATCATTTTCAACAGGAATGGCAACAGATCCATTTATGAACCCTAATTTCAACTTAGCAACAAGGGCCATCTTAACAGTAGCACTCCACTGTAAGTAATTAGATTCAGTAAGCATGATAGTAGTGAGTATCATACCTGGATGATCGGAACTCTGTAAAAAGAATGGATCATCCTCTATCCGAGAAGTGAGGCATTTAGAACGTCCACCGGAAGTGTTTCCCTTAAGAACATCTCTATAAGATTCAGAAGTATTCATAATGTTTAGTGTTTACGAAGTAAACCGTTGTAAATGAGTGAGTCAGTTAGGGTTTGACGTAACTCAAGATTTGGGAATTTAATGTGTAGGTAACCAATCGAGCCAAGATGGATGTCGATCGGTAAGGTTTTAGTAGAGGAGTATTTCTATCAGTTTGGATGGCTCTGATACCATCTAGATGGTCTCAGATTAGGGTTAGAAGGTTGAAGCTAACAGTAGAGTCGAGAGAGAAGAGAGGTAGAAGAGAGAGAAAATATCTCTGATATGTATTATTACTCAATACAAAAATATACTTGAGTATAGTATCAGAATGCAATTTATATACACCATTCACAAGTATACACATCACATATACAATGTATATACGGTTGCGTATATAGTACAAGTACATCATCATATACCATACACATACATGTATACATCTACACAAAAGAATAAGAGTATATAGTAAAGAATAACAGTGAATGGTTATTGATAAAATATAGAAGTTTATTTTAAAAAATTGGTAAATTAAAAAAAGAATGTCAAAGTTGTATAACATAAATGAAAATTTTTTATTACGTAATTATCCCTCTTTTTAATGGGCTACATTGGAATTAGCAGGTCCACCATGACGATTTGAATGGATCCAGGAGCAAATAAATATATGTTAGATATTTGGGTCAACGGTGTAATTGAGTATTACACATAAGAACAAATCGGGTAAGTTGTCCACTAATATATAAAGGCTCTTAAAGGAAATTACTTTCCTAATCCACTTTAACAGTAGAGAAAAATTGACTATAAAAAATATTCTCCTCATTTTCTTAGTGACAAGTTTATCATTGAGAAAACTAAGTGTTTTCTGTAGAGAAAAATTAACCTCTAGAAAGGGGGTTGAATAGAGGTTAATGGAATGACAAATTTTTTGCTGAAAGAAGAAACAAGATGAACACACGATTTAGAGGGGTTCGATGGACAACACCTACTACACTACCTTATAAGCTCTTACTAAGGATTTTCACAATCTTTCCACTATTTTCACTTTTAAAGGAAGTGAGAACTTTATTTCACACTTGAATTATGACTCAAGCAACCTTACAATAGATTTGATTTATGGTTCAAATGCAACCACAATAACTTGCTTAACTCAACCTAGAAAACAAAAACTCACTCTTTACTATTCTAGTTGAAAAGCAAAGGAAAGCTTAGAACACAAGGTAAAATAAGAGTACAAATGAGCAAGAGAGTTGTCTAGATGTTTAGGAATGTTTGTGTTATCCCTCTCCTCTACTGCCAACTCTATTTATATGGTGTTATGTGTTTTTGCCTGTTGGACTTTGATTTGGACCTGTTCAAGTGTCTTTTTAAAAGTCAATTTTGTCCATTGTTAGCTCTACTAGTTGACTAGCATAATTTTTACTTGAGTATTCAGCCTTCTTTAATCAGTTGAATGGTCTGTTCTCTAGTTAACTAATGAACTCTTCCAGGCCCTATGGGTTTCGATGTCTAGTTGGCTGACAAGTTGCTAGTCGACTGGTCTGTCTTGCACATCATTGTTAGTCGACTAAAAAGTGTACTAGTCAACTTACCTGTACCAACTTTTGAATTTTAAATTCTTTCATAAGTGTTCCTCGATCCTCGATGTCATTCTGAAGATTTTCTTACCTGTTTTTACGGCTGGTCTCAGTACTAGTCGACTACTGTCCATACTAGTCAACTGGTTTGTCTTGTGGTCCCCATATAGTCATTGTAATTCTTCTTACGGTTTGCTCAGGTATGCTAGTCGAGTGGTATACTTACCAGTCGACTAGTCTGCATAAATTCCTTCTTTATTTGACTAAAATGAACTTCACTCAAGTAGATTCATACTTATCTTTTCAATGGAGTCTAAGAATATATTTTGCAGTTTTTTAACTTGAAATCTATGTTTATTAAATTCATGAAGTTTTTAAATTTTCAAAACACTTAGAGGGAATTTCTAATTGTTCACCATCATTGGTCCAATATTTTCTTTCATAGATCAGTCAACGGTGATGGTCCAACATGGTAGAACGGGTCGCGTGTGAAACCTACTCCTCACTGCGAGGGTTGTAGTTAGAGGCAACCGACAACATCATTGTCTCAGGTATCTAGTCTTCATTCTGTTACGCTAACAATATTAGTTTTACGTACAATTTACTTTATACATTACTCTTAATTACAACTGTATTGAAATGCCCTTCAAGCTACTTTCAAATGAAATGATAATTGTTTTATTTCTCTTTATCTTATATTTACGTCATACACATTTGGAAAAGAATGGTTTTTTTGGTGATATATAGACCATTATTGGGACATTATAATGGGCTGGCAAGAAATATTTTAAGATTAATTATATATTATACAATTTTTCTTTTTTTATTTATAGAAAAATAGATGTTTTAAAATTTTTTGTAAAGCAGCATTTTTTTACCTTTTTAATTGTTTTTTATACGGAGTGAAATTTTGTAGATATAAACTTAATATAAATTTTATATATGGATTTAAATATTTTTTGTTTAAAGTTATATTTATTTTTTATGATTTTAAACGTAATGTAAACTTCTAACTTGATATATACTAAATTGTTATTTTTTATTGATTTTTAAAGATTAAATTTTGTATAATTTTTTATCATTTTAAACTAAATATTAATATTATTTAAACTTTATATCAACTTAATATGCTTCAGAATTGTGCTATATTGTAATTTAATAAATAAAATCGTAAAAATATTTAAAATTGTTACTAATTTACAAAAAAAATAATAAAAATTAGGTATACATGAAATCAACCCAACATTTTATGGACCATTATGGTTTCCTTTTGTAAAAATGGTGCCTACAAATTTGGAAAAGAATGTTTTTTTAAATATATTTTTGCGAAATACTAGTCGTGATAGTTATTGACTTGTTGTAAATGTGGTTCATTAGGTGTTGGTTTAGCAATGAAATTGTTCTACGAAATGAATAAGGATGATGTTTCTTGGAATTCTATGACGGGTGGATAAGTTAAAAATGAGTGCTTAGTTGAAGCGTGTTATGTTAGGTTTCATATGACAATTCAAAACAATAGGCACAATGGAAAACTTTGCGGAAAATCAAGCAAAAGGCCATGCAAAATGCAATCCCAAGAACCATACACGTTTAATGGGAAAATTAGTTAGCTAGTTTAGAGTTTCGTACCTTGAAATTTGAAGAGAAAATGTTCAAAATGTGTGCTAAGAGTAACTATTTTATTGAACTAGCCAATACAACCTTCAACCAACCCAAATCGTATCACAAAGGAGTTACTTGTACATGACCTCCCTCTATGTTCACACACACAAAACTAGCCTTTTTTGAAGAGGGTGAATGCTAGCTCAGTTTGGTATATTCGACTACAAGAAAGTGTTAGCAAGAAAATTGAACCAATTTCTTACCTTGGAGCACAATGGGTCACGACCAAGAAAGAATGTGTCTCTTATATAGAATATGCTTTAATAGTCCTAAAGAGGAGAGGAGAGATAAAACCTTAGGTTTGTCCTCATCCTCCTAATTCTTTATCTCATCCAAATTCAAATTAGATTAGGATTCATATTTAAATTCAAATTCTAATTTAATTCAGCCTATAATTAGTAGAAGAAAAGGTGTTATTTATCTTCTTTTAAGTAAGCCATGTTTTTTTAGGACAAATCATGTCCTGAATATGATCTGGCTTATCTTTATCTTTATTTTATCCAAACTCCTAATTTTTAGTCATAAATGTCTCTTTGATTTAAATTCAAATTTTGAATCCTAAATCAATTAGGATTTAGTAAAGAATTGCAATGGATAATTAAGATTCTTAATCCTCCCACATTAGGCACACATTTTAGGACAAAACTTGTCCAAACGTGCCCTAGTCTTTTTTTTTCAACTAGAACTCTTCCATCTACATGATTTTTTTTTTTTGAAAGCCTTCCATCTACATGATTAGTTTCGTAATTAGTACTTAATTAGCACTAATCAATAGATGATTGTATTCTATATTACCATTTGGCCTACATTGTGTCCAATTTACACATTTTCAAGCCTCGTATATTTTTCCTTAAATAGCACAAATATACGTTCGAAATAGAAATACCGATTTTACCCTTTTCAGACTTAGTTTTTGTCTGTGATCCTATAGATCTTAGTTTTTGTGTGTGATCCTATAGATTTATTTAATAATGACAATAGGAATAATTAATTCCTAAAGGTCATAAACAAATCCTAGCAAAATGCTATGAAAAACCAAATTAAATGAAGACGTTGTGACGTCTGTTTGACCTGGTACAGTCTTACATAGCCCCTTACGCTTAATGCCAAAATTATATAAGGCATGTACTAGTCATCCTTATTCAGTTAATTTCTTTTCTTGACATTTCAATGACACTGAACTCTTTAAGATAAATAATAAAACTCGTTATTTCATTTGGGTGTGGTCACACTCTTTTCAGTTCACTGATCAAGTGGTCGGTGACATTTTCTCTCTATCCTTGAGAGCGGGTAATCTCTTCACTTCTCACATGCTTTCTAACATGAACTAATGTATACTCAATCATACTCATACTTGTCACCCTCTCACAGGCATGTTAGGCGTGTGCAAAAGTATACAAAAATTCATTTAGAGTTTCATAGAGATTTTTAGTCTAAGAACTCTAACGTAAGACTTACACATGAAAACTACTAATGACTCTGAATCATTTAGTTGTTCTCATTAGTGGATCTAATCCAAATACCATGCCCTATACATGTATCTATGATTTTTTACTGACATCACATGTTCCTGTGTTCTGTAGGACTGAACCCACTATGTTAGAAAGAGCATGCTAGTCTTAATTCACATACTATTTTCATAGTAATGACCGACTAGAGATATTTAGAATAAAATCTCTTGCTTCAAGGTCATATATACATATGCATCACATATGTCAACTTAAACATCGAGAGACTCAATCATAGAATTCTATTCTTTCTTTGCACACAGAAATAATAGAAAGATAAAAATAAACGTCTTAACTATGAATGTAGTTCATAGATTATGCTTGGGCTAGGACTTACACCAACACATAAGTTGTTTGACGAAATGACTATGAGAAGTACAGTGGGTTGTAACATTACTCTTGATGGGTATGTAAAGGCCGAGGAAATGAATGAGATGTTCAAGTTGTTTAAGAGAATGCCTGCGAGGAAGGTTGTTTCATGGTCTAAGATGTTTCAAGGTCCATATCAACTTCAAATTTGGAATGATCATAGGGTAGATTTTTGCTACTTATCAACAATTTAATGTGACGTGCGAAAATAATATTTTGGTTGGCGAAGAATAATAAAGACAAAGGCCCTCAAACACTGAATTCTTTGGCTTTATGATTCCAAATCAAACTGTAGTAAGGAGCACTGATTATATAGATGCAATGATGACTATTTCCAATAGAGTACACAAAAAATAGTTTTAAGAAGGAGCAGGAAATATTATCCACAATAAAAATGTTCTGCAATTGTTTTCTTTGCACCAAGTTTATGGACATAAAGTTAATGTCTCACGTGTTTCCTTGCTCCACTTCTTGCTGAGTTTTCAATTTATTAGTTTTTAAATTGTAGAACATTGGCATTAAGATTCAAATAATGTAAAAAAAAAGATATGAACTTGTTGATTCAGTAATAGAGATACTTAACTTGATTACTTAAACTATACAAAAGATAAATGAGAAAAAAAAAATAAAAGGTGAAAAAAAAAGAATGACCTGATCATTCGTGGACCTAGTGAACACGAGTAAAACAAAAATCGAATATAATAGAATAACTTGGTATTTTCATGCAATTTGCACATGCATTTGCCTAGCAAATACAATTTTAGCTAGTCTTCTCAAAAAGAAATTCCTCCTACGATTTCAAATTCCTACTTATATAACTAATCCACAAATTAAATTAGCCATTAATGAGTACAGTACAAGAATGAGAGTCCACCAACTTCCATTCACCAATCTTGAGCTCCCCGATCCTGGTGTGCAAACAAGCTTGTTGTCATGGTACGTACAAACAGATTGGTTCCTTACACAAAAAAAAAAAACAAAAAAAATTGATCAGTTACAGCAGTAATCTGTTAAATTAAACGTTATTCTCTGTTTATTTATTGCTTCTTACCAAGATACTCACCTTGATGCACAGAATGTTATTATATAATCCGTCCCGGAACATGTAAAAATGCTCGTAGGATCATCATATGCGTAACTGTAAGCAGAAGGGCATGCCTCCTTGAACTTCTTTGAATAATATGTAGGTTGGCACACTACTGGATTTCCATAAACACCTCTACAACAATACTCGTCGGTATTGAACACATCGCATGCGCTTCGACAACCGACAATTTTTCCGTTGGACTTCACGGCGAGCTCCGATGGACATTTCGGTCGCAAATCAGAATCACAACCGCTAGAACTACAATTCCCCTTACCGTTCACCGGTGTAACAACCAACGGCAAATTAAATCCGTCAACAAGGCTAACATCGTAAAAATCAACCGTGGAGAGGGTAAATTCGGCAAGTGAAGCAGGAGTTTTGCCCGAGGCTTTACATTGGAGGGCAGCACCACAAGCCCCAGTCTGGCATGAGCCATTGCCAGTTTTATCAAAAGTGCAACCAGTTCGAGCCCATATTCGACCACTCCATCCAACTGGGGCACTGAACACAATAGATTGACCTGATTTCAGAGTAAACCCACCTCCATTGAAGTTATCTCCCGGAGTCACTGCTGGCCATATTGTCTCCTTGCAAAAATTTACAATGGTAAAAATTCTTACACTTTCTGTCACTTTTGTACCTGTAAGAGGTTAAAATTTCAAAAATTTTACGCAAAATGTAATTAAGTTAATCTAAAACAGAGCAGATATGGCTTGGTTAATATTTACCTGATGAAGATAAGAACATGATAAGTAGAAGATGTAAATGCACATAAAATTGTGCCATCTCTTTGGTTGATTAGTGAGAGTGAAAGGTTGAAAATGGGAGGGAATATATATAAAGCATAGAGATGAAGAATACGTGTAGAGGAGGAGATGGTAAAATCAAAAGAATTAGGTAGTCTGTGCATGAGGAAAGCTTTAGTGGATTCCTTTCCTAATCCTTTCATGCAAGTTTATTCAGGTTCTGTTTCTTCTTTTTCTCACACTTTTGGAATAAGTCAGTTGAATTAACAAGATGGTCAATCACGATTGATGCATTAGCAATTTAGCATCAAAGAAAGAATAAATCTGCACCAGAGCGATAATGCCTGCCGGTGGAATTTACACAAACCAAATTCCAGATTTCCCTCAAATTTTCAAAGGAAACTCCCTCCTTTACAAACGAATTACGGATGAGTCTCAATCTCAGCCCTCCTTATCTTTGCTTCACTAAAACGAGAGAAACAGTGTTTATAGAACTTTCAAGGAAAATTCATACTAGCGCAATCGCAAGAATGCATGCAGAACAACATTAGTCGTTGGCTCGATGCCCTCGTTGACATGTGTTCCTCTCTCTCTAGCTGAAGACACATAAAGATGTAGATGAGCGAGCTGTTCGAGAATAGTTAGGTATTCATTTCGTTTTTTTAGCCCAACATAAACAAATTTTTGAGGTAAATATCAAATGAACTGAGCTTGAATAAATTTTTCATCTTATAAATGAGCTGAGTTAAAACACTTTAAAGAGAAAATCCGGTTATATATTTAATTTTTATATTAATATGTAGATTTTATATGATCTTTATCTTTTATTAAGCATATATTTTTTTAAAATAAATTAATTTTAGAACAAAATCATATTTAAAAAAAATAACATATTATGATTAATTATATTATACTAATTAAAAATAAATTTGTTACTATATTAAAATAAAAATATTTATACTATTTAATAAAAGTGTTAATTTCTATTTTTATATCAATCAATATTGTATTTGGATTTTCGTTTAGTCAAGAGAGTTATTAGCTTGTGAACTTTAAATGAGTCGAGTTTGAAGAAGATTTTAAACTCAGTTCAAACTCAAATTCATGAATTTTAAATGAACGAAGTTAAACACATCAAAGCACAACTCAACTTGTCTCGATTACAGCCCTACGTATGGACACATAACTTAAGGGATAAAGTTTAATTTCGAGTATAACAATTTATTCAAAGTACAATATTGAGACTAATCCTTTTTTTTAATTTGATGTTAGCATTTTCACTGTAGCTCAATTAAGGTGTTGCTTAGTACGCTAGTAAATAGAAGTTTATGTGTTACTAACAATATTACATCAGTGTTATATTAAAACGTTAAATTGCAATCTTTAACATTCTCGGTTAAAAACTACATCATTTTATTATAATAACTAAGATTAAACTATTCAAATAACTCAAAAACCAAAACAAACCCAATTTTTTTTTTTTACCAAAACTCTCTTTTTCTGCCACACCCCTAAAGACGACTCTTTTTGAGTAACAACTGTAGAAAATGACTTTATTTCATCATAAATCATCAATTATGTTACTAGAAATGAGATTATATCATATTTTTATTAACCAAAGACCTTAAATTGAGCTATAATGCAAACACTAAGTATCAAATTGGATCAAAAAAATTGAACCCAATATTATAAACAAAATGTTGAGATCAAAATTGAACATTATACCCATAACTTAGAAAGAGAGTACTATCAAAGGTGGTAGACTCCAACTCCAAACTACATTCAAGTAATTCATCCTCTGAAAAAATGACAAATTATACAAAGATGAGTAGGCAAATTGATAATCTTATACATATAGACCATAAATGCTACTAAACAAACAAATTTGGACATCTAATTTCACTAAACCCAACATTCGACGAGATTTTCACAGCAAATCGAACCCCAGATAATTGAAATCTTGCTCCTTTCCAATAAATGACAAACTTAAACATTGAAATACAATCAAGAATATTCAAAATAAGAAGAAAAGTTGTTTGGCTGCGAAGAATATAATCTTTATTCAACATGGAGTAATAGTACACTTTGTTACTAAAAGAAGAACAATAATAGAGAGAAGAAAAATGAATATATTCTGCTTGATAATTGTTTTGGCTAATAAATAGCATTACATAAATATATTGAGCTAAAAACCTACGAATTAGTTCCTACAAATACTAAGGACAATAAACAAACCAAATAACAAGCCGTAGACAATGAGATTTTATTGAACTACTCTTTATTGAACTAGTCTTTTGCAAAACCAAACATTTTCTCCCTTAAACTGAATGTATAAGCATCAGTTTATCTTATTTTCTAAATAGTCTCTAAGTGATCCACACAACTTAAAGAAAGCATCCTTCTTAAGTGGTTTTGTCATTATATTAGCCAATTTCTCTTTTGTGTCGTAGTGAATTAACTCTACAGTACCTACATTTACAAGCTCTCGAAGAAAATGAAAATGGACATCGATATGATTACTATGACTATGCATAACAGGATTCTTTGAGAGATTGACTGTTGCACTATTATTACAGTAAATAATAGTTGCCTTAACATGATCCAAGCCTAATTTTAGAGTACTCTTTTCACCCATACCACCTGACATGCACTTATAGCTGATGAAATAAATTCAACTTCAATAGTGAATAAACTTACTACTAGTTGTTTCTTTGATAACCAAGCAATTACTCCTGAACTTAACAAAAATACACATCCTGAAGTTCTTTTTAGATCATCCAAATCTCCAGCATAGTCGCTATTTGTGTAAGCCACCAATTCAGTGTTTCCTCCCTTCTCGTAGAAAATTCCATAATCTAATGTTCCCTTTAGATATCTAAGTACCCTTTTTGCCATTTGAAGACGAAGCTTAGTGGAATTTTTCATATAAGACCAACTGA
Organism: Breynia disticha f. nivosa; assembly: GCA_948193385.1. Taxonomy (NCBI): domain Eukaryota; kingdom Viridiplantae; phylum Streptophyta; class Magnoliopsida; order Malpighiales; family Phyllanthaceae; genus Breynia; species Breynia disticha. Next base: position 10,273 of record CANYCX010713988.1, read on the forward strand.
AAACATCACATCTGGTCGAGTAACAGTAACATACATAAGGCTTCCAACAATCCTTTTAAAATAGGTCTAGTCTATCTTAACTCCACCTTCATCATTTTATAGCCTAGAACAATAGGACTATGGACTAAGTTACTTTTGTCCATTCTAAAATTGTACAAGACACATACTTCTTTTGACGACCAAAGGGGTAGTGGTCGAGTGGCGACCGACCCCCATGCTAGAGGTCTCGCCTCGGGTCCGCCCAGGTTCGATATCTGGCGTGGGAGCACTCCCCTTCGGTAGCTCCCTGGCCTCTCGGAGCGGTCTGAAATAGTCGGGGTCCAATGTGGCCACCGGACACCAGGCGGTGTCGTCGACACGGCGGACCAAAAAAAAAAAACATACTTCTTTTGACTGATGAAAACACCATTTGATTTTTACAATACTTCAAGACCAAGAAAATACCTTATTTTGTCAAGATCAGTCATATCAAACTCGCGTTTCATGGACATTTTAAAATCCAGAATCATCATCTCATTATTTCTACTGCAAATAAGATC
>CANYCX010713992.1:0-18766 GCA_948193385.1 Breynia disticha f. nivosa
TTATGACGTTTGTGTGTGATGTGATGATTGTGCTTAAAGGTTATGCCTTGATTGGGTATATGTTGAATTGTCTTATATGTGATGGATTAGATGATTTATAGGTGTTTTGAATGATGAATGAATTGGAATAAAGATAGGAAATTGGTTTGGTTGATGTGGTGTTGTTATGTTGTGAAATGTGTATGTTGAAATGTTTGGTATGGAATTTTGCCAAACTGACAGGTAACTACGCGGGGAAGCCCTAAGTACGCGGGGTGGCGGCAAGTCCGCGTAGTCCATTCTGACACCGCGTTCTTTAAGTTTAAAAACTACGCAGTGTGGGAGCGTGTCCGCGTAATATTGGACGACTGCGCGTAGTTGTGCCCAGTCCGCGTTTTTACCTGCATCCTCTTTAAAAATTGATAAATGATGTTCTTGGGTATAAGATTTAATGTGATTTTATAAATTCTAAGTTTATAACCTTATTCTATACCCTGAATACATTTATAATTTGCCATAAAATAATATTTGAATTTATTATTTTATGTTGAATGAAGTTGACCTTGTGTGGTTATGTTACTTACTGAGTTTATAACTCACGTAATTATATTGCCTGCAACGCTCGGCAGGAAATTGAACAGGTTAAAATTTTGGACGGAAAGGTGCAGTAGTTTTACTCGGACTTTGAAGATGGATTAAGACGAATCGAGGTTTGCTGTGCATCTTTTTGGATTAGGGTTTCCTTCCATGTATATGACTATGTAAATGTTGGCATGTATTGAATTTTGATAGGTTATTAATGAAATAGGAACATGTTGTTTCTTATTTCTTTTATAACCTAAAACATTTTTAACTTTGATATATTGTTTATGAAAACGAGTTTTATTTCATTGTCTTTCATTTATATTTATATTTTTCTTATTATATTTAATTTAAAATTAAACTTGATTTCCGGGTTCAGGTATCATTTGTAGGAGGGAAGTATACGCAAATGGTAGTTGAATTCGGGGGCACATCTAAGGTAATCACCCTAGGTTATCTAATTCATTAGTCATTGATGTGTTATCGATGGATAGGAAAATCATCCTAACATATCTACCTTCATTTCCCTATAGTACACTAACTCAGGTAAAGTCCTAACCATAATTAAATTGGATCAAACACCATGTCATGTTAATTCCTTAAAACCTTTTGTTTTCACTGTTTAATTGCCAGAAATAGTTTAGAGAACCATTTTGACAACCCATTCTGAAGAACGTTTTGCTCCTTCATTAAGTTCACTTGAATGGAAACAGTTTGGGAAACAGTTTATGTAAACCATTTCCTAACCTGTTTTGTTCCTTCACAAAGCACTCTGGAATTGAAACTGTTTTTGAAATAGTTTTCATAACCTGTTTCAGAACCAATTTCCTCCTCCTCTGATTGTCTAAGAAGTGGAACAGATTTTAAAACGGTTTACCAACCCGTTTCCAAAGCCGTTCTGACCTGCAAAACACATAACATAGAAACATTCACACATAATTTCACACCATTCAACACATTTCAAGATCAACCCTCCTAAAGAAAACTCACCATTCATTCACAACCTTAAACCACATTATTCAACACTAAAAAATCTCATTCCTAAATTCATATACTCACACACACACCATACATCCAATTCTAAATAAACCACATTCATTCACTGCACATTCATCATTTTCCCAAGTATCATCAAACATAGTCTCAAATGTAATGTATGCGAATATGGATGTCAAATCCATTTCACACACATATGTATGTCCCTGGGTCTTTCTTGCATGCGTAAGAGAATCCACTCTCGTAATTGGCGAATCCCCATATAATAGAGCTTTCGCTCGGTTTCGCTAATCCCTAATATTATCATTTTGAGCTTTCACTCGAGTTGTCTAATCCCTACATTATGAACATTCAACGATGCTCATGAAAATGTCCACATGACATAATTGAATGAATGCACACATTTCCTCATTTCACATCACATTACATGATATCGATTCATAGCTTGCACTTACCACCAAAACATTTCAATGCCATTACTCACACAACACATAGTTTTTCTTTCTTATTTATACATTCACAAAACTGAATCACATTTTCACAATCCCATTGTATGCATTAACATTTCAATGTCATCACTCAAAAAATCACATAACTCTTCATTTCCCATTTACACATCAACAACACCATATCACATTGCAATCCAACTATTAATCGAACACGGTTCATGTATTTTAGCAGAAAACACAACACAACATAAACACACTTCACTCTATACGTTCTAATTACATTTTACTCCCATTTCATAATCAATTAGTCAATTATACTTAACCACACAGATACAAAAGCTACAATGGTAAGTGACACTCAGTGCAATTATCTCGAAGTCTGCGTAAGCGATTCACGCTCCACTCTGATCCAAGTATCGCTTAGTGGTTCCTACATTGTTTCAATTCCAAAAATCACAATGTAAATACTCATTCCACACTAAATACCCTCAATAGACAAAAACCTCTACACTATCCTCACTCCCTTCCCAAATTCCCTTTGTAAATCTCATTCTGACAACACATAGAACTCCCACCCTTGAAACCTCTCATTGAAAACATAAAAAATCATCATTAAATCCAAATCCATAACCTTAAATCTCAGAACAAAGATCTTTCCTTATTCAAAATGACTTTAATTTGAGATTCCACACAAGAATCCTCTTTTTCTTGAGTCTAAGTGACTAAGGATGAAGGAGAGAATATTTTGGCTTGGTGAGAGTGGGAGAACTTATTTTTAGGGTTTGGAAAAGGGTAGGGACGATTGAGAACTAGGGTAGACTTTTTATCCTCTCACCTGTCTCTTTCTTTTCTCAGATACATATCTTAATTTAAAATCTCACTGCTCAAAAAAGTTTTTAAAACGGTTTACATAACCCATTTGAAATTCTATTCTGTACTATTCGGTGCTAATTTCAAAGTTTCTTCATGCAGCGAGAACAAGTTTCCATACCCGTTTCCCAAACCGTTTCCACTGCAAAATTTGACTAATTTCCACAAAATTCTCGATTACATTTTTTAGGGTGTTACATCAGATCATCTTAAAAACTGGCATAATTAATATGTATCAACTCGACACAAACTTTATTTCTCCACAAAATACAACTTTATATTGTTCATTTGGTTCAATTATGACTGCTTTTTTATAGCACCCTAATTTAGCCCAGTGTCAAACTAATCAATGCTTTCCTAGCATAATATCAAATTTGTTTGAATTTAAGTAAGATTAAATTGGATGTCAATTTTGTTTTTTGAATATTTATTACACAATCTTTATATATTGTCTTTATTCATATTACTTTACCTAAAAGAGTATGAACTTTCAGGCACTGAATTAATAATTCAAGTACTTTACTTATCACGTATATTAATAATCTAATCCATCTATAATTTTATCTAATATATTCCTATGAATAGTTTATAAAAACTCCTCTACTTCCTTTCTATATAAGTCTTGCTTCGATTAACACTAAATGAAAACATAGTTGATCTAGTACTCTATTACTTTAATTATAGTTCATTAAATTCTTGCTAACATTGATTCAAATAGGACAATCCTTAATGAAATTTCCTAACTTATCACAGAAATAACATTCCCCGCTCAAATCTCTACACCTTCTAGTATGTTTCCTCTAATAAGTCTGACAAACTGGTTTAGCTCATCCTAAAGGTAATGTGGTACCACTCTAATTTCTTCTACTATAGCCTCTATTAGACGATAAACATATTCCAGCTCTTCTACTCTTACCATAACTACCTCTAGCTGTAGACATCAAATCATGAGTTTGCACTGTCATTTGTGATTGAGACATCGTTCTCATTGACCCTTTTTTATTCAGACTTTTAGGACAATTTCCCATGTAATGTCCTTATTTTCCATAATGGTAACAACCTCCAATAATCATCCTACACTCAACTATATATTTTCTCTAACAATGCAGACACAATATCCTTATAGGCCTTAGAACTATGGCTACACTACTCGATTCTCCTTTATTGAAAACTTATTCACTTCCTTTATCTCTAGAGGCCTGAAGTAAAGATAGTGATGATCTAACTCCTGTATGACTTTAATATCAAGTATAAGTCAGATTAAACTCAACACTTTTTTAGGTTTACTAGACTCTCCTTGTTGTACTTCTCTATATTCAGAATAATATTGTGGAAGAGATGGGTCAAAATGTTGTGGATACTCTGATTAGTAATACTGAAAATACATTGGATCGTAAGAAGGGTATTCTGGATTATAAGACTCATGTCGTGATGCAACGTATGACATTTGCATTGTATCCTGGGGGTCTTCAGCTCCCTCTCGCTCTATCCTCTCACCTCTCTCTTTCTTTTCTAGGATACGAATCTTATTTTAAAATCCCACCGCTCAAAACGGTTTACATAATCTGTTTGAAATTTTGTTCAGCACTATTCGGCGCTAATTTCAAAATTTCTTCCTGCAGCAAGAACGATTTTGGGAACGGTTTTCAATACCTCTTTCCTAAGCCTTTTCCACTGCAGAATTTGACTAATTTGCAAGAATTCTCAATTACATTTTCTGGGGCGTTATAGATCTCCCCTTAGGAAATTTCGTCCCCAAAATTCACATAAGCTAGGTTCTCTGAACTCTTAACTACCATTCACCATTCATTTCTCAACTCAATTAAATCAACGAGGATTTTCTAAAACATACCTTAAGTTCACGTAACATGTGATGCCTCGGGAAACAAGTGTGGATACTTTGCTAGCATATCACTCTCGACTTCCCAAGTAGCTTCTTTAGGTGAATGGAAACTCCACTTCACCTTAACCATTGGAATCTCATGATTCTACAGTTGTCGGACCTACCAATCTAAGATCTCCATTGGATACTTGTTATAAGTGAGATACTCGAAGATCTCCAACTTCGACTCATTCAACACATGACTCGGTCTGATCTGTATCTCTTTAACATCAACACATTGAAGATGTGTGAAGGTGAGATAACTCTGCTGGTAACTGAAGTCGGTAGGCAAGTGGTCCAACCCTCTCTATGATCTCGTATTCACCCACGTACCTTGGACTTAACTTATGTGACGCCAAATTTTACAAAGTTCTATTCCGAATAAAATCGATTTTCGTACCATTTTTTTTCTTTTTTTTTTTAAAAACATAAGTTGTAGAATATAAATCATAGTAAATGATACACAAATATTTTTCATAATGAAGAAGCAGGAAAACATTTAGAATGCAGAGAAAATAAAATCATCTATGCTAATGTATGGATAAATACACAAGCATTCACAATTCCAAAACAGTTGGGAGCCCGACCTTCAGTATCGCACCGCTCGCCTTGCTGATCACATAGTCCTGTCCCAGATACATGTCTCTCTGCACAGAATCCGAAAAAGCATAGGTGAGTAATTATTAAATACTCAATAAGGTTGTCCCTCAGTGTCGCTACATGTTGGAGTACAGGGGAGTCTTTTGCCATCCCGGCCTATCCTCCCTAATGGCGCCCTAAAGCCATGTCACACAACAATCATAAGCATCAATAGAATCCAACAATCATTTAACATGTGATCAACAAGCATACATCTATTCATTTAGTTTATTATCATATTCACAATATTCACAATCACAATAGGTTCATGTCTTAACCATCACACATCATACCAATCCATATAGATCATATAATGCATACAAATAGCCGACAACCATACAAGACTATTCATTCATACAATAACGTTCCTTTCTTATTCAAAGTGTAAACCATTCATAACTCATACTAGCGATCCATTTTATCCGCTACAGGTCATGCTCAACCACACATAAATCATATAAGATCACATCCCAATTTTAATGCAAATCGATGCAATGTATGCAAGTGAATGAGAATGAAATGCTAATACATTTCCGCACACATATGTAACTCGGGATCTGAAATCATCGGGTCTAGCCCGACATCAAATCATCGAGCTCTCGTTTGGCATCAAATCATCAGGACTGGCCCTAAATTAAATCACATTTGGGCTAATCCCCCATTTTTCTCACAATCGGGCTAATCCCCCATTAAGTCACAATCCATCGGGCTTTGCCCAGCATCAAGCTCTTGCTCGGCTTAAACATAACATGAAGAGTCAAGCTCTTGTGTTCTCAACATTGGGCTAATCCCCTCATTTTATCAAATACGAGCCATACGCTCCCTTTTCTCAATGCATGAACATACATGCGCTCATGCCAACAAAATGATCATATGTATGAATGCAAGTTCATGCAAATCATCTCATTTCTCTCAAAAACATATGCACATGAATGTTCCACAACAATATCTCAATTCACAACATTATTCATAATGGCCAACTCATGGCATCTTTCAACATATACCAAAGGTAATTCTAAAAGAGTTCATCCATATCGTGCATATGACAAATAATATAAGTCACTACATCATTCTTATTTATATAATCACACGTATGAACCACATTTTGTGTATTAAACCTCTATTCAACTTAAATTTCATGTTAAATCTCGGATTCCCCACAAAACCCCAATTTCCTATCCCTACAAATCACAAAACCTCCACCATTCTCATAAAATAAACCTAGATTCCTTATCCATTAGAAAAACTCAACAAAATCCACAAAACCCTACTTAATAATCTCCATTTCATTCAGAAATTACTTGGTTCGAGAGCTTACCTCGCCAAAAATTTGTAGAAAAATGCTAGGGTTTGTGTAGATTCTGTTTCCTTAGCATAATGTAAGAGTTTTTATGTCTTGGAGGCAAGGTTTAAGGTTTGGGTTTGGAAGGTTATTTTTGTGCTTAAGTTTGAGAGAGAATTGGGTGAGAGTGTTTAGGTCTTGAACATAAGAATTTCTCTCTCTTATTTTTCAAAAACACGCTTGTTTTAAAACACTCACACGGACGAAACGACCTTAGGAAACGGCCTCATGGTCGTTCCCTGGCTATTTCTCTTCTATTGGTATGCCAAATTGCCTGGAACGGTCTTTGAAAACGGCATGTCCATGCCATTTCCAATGGTCATTCTCTCCTATGCAGATTGGCATGCCCATGCTATTTTCCCTCCGTCTATAGTATGGGAACGATTTTATGGAACGACATTCCTATGTCGTTTTCCAAGGCCGTTCCCAGCTATTTTCTGGACACATTTTCGCTAACTTTACGTGACATTTTTTGGGGCGTTACAGCTTACCTCTCCGCCCAAGCCAAATCACTCCTCTCCAAGGTGAGACTTGAAGAAACACCCTATCTTTGACTCCGTAGTCAATCTCTCGGTGGTGCCAATCAAAATAGCTATTCTGTCTGTCTCGGGATGCCTGCATACATCTCTTTACCACATTGATTTTCTCGAGAGTCTTCTGAACCAACTCGGGTGCCTCAATCTGACACAGACCCTCTACGTCCCAGTAAGCTGGGTTTTAGCATCGCCTCCTATACAAAGCCTCGTACAACGTCATCTTAATACTGGAGTGAAAATTGTTATTATACGCAAATTCAATCAAAGGTAAGTGTTCGTCCCAGTTACCTCCAAAATACAGTACACATGCCCTCATCATATCCTCTACTGTCTGGATTGTCTTCTTTGACTCTCTGTCGGTCTGAGGAAGGAGTGTAGTGTTGAATCATAACTTAGTGCCCATAGCATCCTGTAGGCTCCATTAGAACCTCAAAGTGAACCTCAGATCGTGATCTGGCACGATCGACATAGGCATTCCATGAAGTCTAACCACTTTTGACACATATAAGTTTGCAAGCTTGTCTAAAGTGTCATCTTGTCGGATGGACAGGAAATATGCCGACTTAGTAAGTCAATCAACTACCACCCAAATCGCGTCATGCTATCAGAATGTCCTCGATAAACCCACAATGAAATCCATCATTATCTTCTCCTATTTCCACTATGGTATCTCAAGCGGTCTTAACTTTCCTGCTGGAGCTTGGTGCTCTGCCTTGATTTGCTGATAAGGCAGACACCAAGATACAAACTCTGCTATCTCCTTCTTCATATTAAACCACCAATACATGTCTCTCATATCTCGATACATCTTGGTACTACCAGGATGTACCAAGTATGGAGAAGAGTGAGCCTCCTCCATCAGCTTCTCCTTAATCTCTGCTATGTCAGGGACGCACAATCGTCTCTCGTAATAAAACACTCCATTATCATCTAATCTATGAGGGGTAGTTGATTTCCCTTTCTCGACTCTTCTCTTTATCTTCATCAAATATTAATCTTCTTTCTACCTTTCTAAAATCAAGTCCCTCATTTGTGGTCTCACTCAGATATTAGCCAATATCTCTCCCTCAACAATATCCAGTTGTACCCTGACCTCCCGTAAAGCAAATAGGGAGTCCATCCATAAATCACTGAATCTGTATCCTCTCTACCTTTGTAGATCAATGCGTCGGCAACCCCATTCGCCTGACCCGGGTGGTACTCGATCGTGCAATCACCTGTCCATTCTGCATCAGCACTCCACCTAATCCAGCCTTTGAAGCATACATATAAACCAAAAACATGTTGAATAAAATGAAGTATTCATTTATATGTTTTGATAATGTGCTAATTTGATAATATGCTAAAATTGATAAATATCTTAACAATTATATTTGTTTTGTATTGTGCTAAATTGAAAAATATGTTAGGAATTATTTGTGTCTTGATTATGTGCTAAATTGACAAATGTGTGCAAGAATTATTTTTTGTATGAATAGTATTTTACTATTCATTTATTCGTAAAATATTATATTATTTGTACGTAAATATTGATTAATAATCTGAATAATTTTTTTGTGAATTCATAAAAAATTTATGTGCAAATATTTTATGTTTAATTAATAAGATGAATAGTTATAATAGTGCAACACAAAAATTGCACGTATGAAATAATACATGCATGCAAATAGTGACTTGTGAATAGTATCATGCATGTACAGTAACGTGAATAGTAACATGCAGAATAGTGAATAGTAACGTGAATAGTGTCTTGCAGTGTTTATACCAGTTTTACGAAGGAAATTTTTGTGAGTTAACAAGTCAGATTTATCACACAAATTTAGCATGATATTATTATGATTTATTGCTACAAAAATGAGCTGTAAACATGAATGATATGAATCACATTTGGCAGCCATGTCCATCCAGCAAAGTCTCCAGAATCTCGCAGCTCCACTTATAAAGTTTGATATCATTCATAAAAGTTCTGTTTGTTTTATGGAAGATTAAATGGACACAGAGTGTAAAGAATTGATTCCATCTTTTCTTTCATTCAAAATTATCTCTAGGACACTTTAGACACTTTGCAAAAATTTTGGATGTTTAGTTGCTTGAATTCTGGATGCATTAATACGGAGTGTATAAAGAAAGGCTATAGATTGGAAAGGTGGCAAAAGTTTCTTAAGCTCATTAATGATATCTTGTTCTTTCGAGTTGATTAAATGCATAAGGTTTGAAAGTTAAAAAGTTCCAGATTCTCGAATGAAAAAGAATGGAAAAGAATAAATGCTTTGTTGATTTTATGAATGAAAAGAACAGATTTCATTCTTGCAAGGTTGGCTCCAGAACACATACCAAATATTCCAGGAAGCACTCTGCAAGCTTTTAATATTTATTCTACAGGAAAGGAAAGGAAAAAGCTCCAGAATCTCATCAAAGGAACCATGTTTTCCGGATGATTCAAAGAATAAGGTATGGAAAAAGAAGAGGATCATGTTTTGGTAATGGGACACCTAATGTGGTCGAGCATCTTCTGATTTAAGAAATGGAGAATCATCTTTTGTGAAGTCTATAAATAGTTTGCCAAAAGAAGAGAGAAGTCAAGACACCAAGCTACACAGAAATACTTTGAACTACACTTAGCCATATTTTTACAACCCTTCTCTGTAGAAACTAAGCTCATATACTTGTGTAACCTATAAGTTTTCTGTTGTATTTCCCTTAGAGTTATGAGGTAGAACTTGAGCCGTAAATCAAGTTGAGTGTAATGTAGAACTTGAGCCGTAAATCAAGTTGAGTGTAAGGTAGAACTTGAGCCGTAAATCAAGTTGAATTGTAAGGTGGAACTTGAGCCGTAAGTCAAGTTGAGTGTTAGGTAGAACTTGAGCGGTAAATCAAGTTAAGGTGTAAGGTAGCTTGAACCGTAAGTCAAGTGTGAGAGAAAGTGTTGGCCAAAATCCTAAGTGAGGAACTTAGGTAGTGGAGTAGGTGTTTGATCCGAACCACTCTATATCGTGTGTCATTTTATTTTTATTTTCAGCAAAAATTCTCAAACCTCATTAGCTCTATTCAACCCCCCTTCTAGAGCTAATCTTATTCCTACAAACCATTCCACTCTTTACATTATACATATCAAGCATTTTCACTTGTTTCCATAGATCACATATCACATAAGTGCATAATCACACAATTGATACACAACGCAATCCACACCTTACCCTTATCAACACATTCAAAACATTCCAACATCACCATACAACTTTCATAAATTTCACATATAAGAGTCATCCACGCATACCATTAATTCGAGAACACATTTCCAATATCGCATGAGCAAATGAGACATATAATACATATAATTAACAAAACCAAAGCTAACATTACAATCGGAAGTGTCAAAATGCACTTACCTCGGGCTCCAAGAACTGATTCGTCGCCTAATCCCCGATTCGGGTTCCGAATGTCAATACCTACACACATTAAATTACATTTGCCATCATTCAACATACATTATACCTAATTTCCATATTCTCTACTGATTTTCCTAAAAATCCCCAAACTTCCTACAAACCTTAAATTCCTCAACCTCACGAAATCTTCTGTTTTTTCGTAAAATGTTTGTGGTTTCATAAGCTACTATGATAACCCAACAAAACCTTACCAAATGCACATGATTTCCCTCTCATTTCAAATTAGGATAAGAATTTTACCTTCCTTCATCTTAGCTTTCAAATCCTAGATTGAAGAGGAATCAGTGGGGAGGACGGATTCATTGTTAATCCGCTGTAAACCTCGTGTTTGCTGGTAGGTTTGGTGGTTGGGAAACCTCAGAGTTGTGTCTTGAGGGTTTTGAGAGAGTTTGAGAGTGTGTGATGGAGTTATGGCTCGACTTTGGTGTTTTTAAGTCATTTAATGACATGTCTGGACTCCAGATAACATAGGTTTATTTTAAAATTAACGTACGTTAATAAAAATGCAGTTATGGGAAATGCAGATTGAATAACATACGTTTTTCACTAAGATAACATACGTTATTCACTAAGATAACATATGTTATTCATGTATACCAAGAATAACGTATGTTAAGTCCACCATTAGCATACGTTATTTGTGTGCAGACTATTGCACTTAACATTTTTCGACCTCTTTTGATCCCGGACATGCATATCCCTATAGAAACATGCTTCCAACTTATCCTAGACTTATTCTAACATAAAATGAACATTTTTCAGGGCATTACAATCATGTTGAGGTTTATATGTGGATTGTGAAATACGGTTGGAATTGTGTGAATGTGCATTTTACATATTGCCATGGATGATTTTCATTTCATTTTATTTTTCAGGAGCACTGTGTGTCACATAGTGAGGTGAACAAAGGAATGAAAAATGAGAGTGAGATCTCTCTGGTCATATGAAAATAAAAAAAAGGGAATTAGCCCAAAATTGAAAGCAAGAGCAGTCCAGTCGTATGAAAAGAAAAGGGGGATTGACCCAAAAATGAGAGCGAGAGCTCTCCGATCGTATGAAAAAGAAAAAACAATGGGGGATTGACCCAAAAATGAGAACGAGAGCTCTTCGATCGTATGAAAATTACAAGGATTGGCTAAAGAGCTTCCATTATCGAGTGTGCGCATTAATATGCATGAAAGCATTGTTTGGAATTCTTACATTGTGTATATATGAGGTTGTGCATAATGGATTTCCTCTGATTGTGAATTATGTGTGATGTTGGTGATTTTTTTGTTGATATTATGCGATGGAATTCTGGCAGTAGTTACAGTTTCTTGCTTATATATTATTGTATGTGTGATTTGACTATGAAAACCTTGAGAGGAAAGGTAGGATGAATGATAAGATGAAGTTCTAGAGGCTCGACACGACTAGCGTGCTGACTAACACAACGTCATTCCAAGCTACTATATCTTCTCAGAGTTCTCACATAACCACAGTGCCTTCTACATGGGATCATGCCGACATACTGTATCTTTTAGAGCACTAGCACGACCCCTTTTCTGATTCACATGGGCTCGTGCCAGTGCAATGTATCTTCCGTATTGCAACATGGTCGTCGTGCTCCCCATCATGGCCCGTGCTACCTTGTAAAATTATGAATAATTTGTTAAGGATATGGAACTAATTCAAACAAAGGATAATTACTTCTCCATGACACACTTAAGCTCTTAAAAAGAACAAGTACTTACACTACATAACTAGATAAATGTGTTGTAGGTTTGCTTACTGAGTTTAATACTCATATAAGTTGTTGGTTATGATGAATGCAAAGCATTACAAAAGATACTTTTGTAGGGGATCTTCGACGACGGTAGCAGTGCAGAAGCAACGAGTAGGTCAGCGACTCTTAGAATAGTTTGTAATATGATTTTAACTATGCATGATTTGACATAGTGTAAAGTACGTTGCTAGTATTTTATAAACTCTTATGCCACGTGTTTCTGCATAATTGATTTTGTTAAACATGGATCATTCATGTGCTAAGTTTATATGGAATGAGGTTTGCATATTTTCCCCTCGGTTTGTCTATTTATATTTTAAAAAGAAAAAAATATGCTTATTTTAAAGTAATTGCAAGATGTTTTTGACATTCACATTTAGTGGTATCAGAGCAAGGATTAGATTCCCATGGATTGTGCATAAAACTATTTTCATAGCATCATATTTTATGAACTAAAAAGGTTTTAATGATGATTTACTTCGGATGGAGCCCATCGACAAAGTTCTGCACGAGTTAGTCAATTCCCAAGAATCAATGCAAGGGCAGGGACCCATCCCAATGCAAGAGGAGAAGTAAGCAAATGATACCGTACCACCTGTTGACCCCACGTATGTCCAGTTCTATGAGATGCAACAGATGATGCAGGGTCGAGAGACTCAACCGGGGATGAACATAGACCAAAACTTTGGGTAGGTACGTAAACAAGGAGCTAAGTCCCTTGAGGGCACCACTAACCCATTTGAGGTGGAGGATTGACTCTGGCACATAGAACATATACAAAATCGAATGCGATGCATCCCAGAGTAGAAGTGAAGGTACATTATGTTAAGCCCCAAACTCATTTTTATTTTTAATTAAATAAGTAAAAAGGCATTTTTTATTTTGGAAGACTAATAAATACACCAAGGAAAAAATAGGAAACCCCCATCATGTTTATGCATTATCATGTAATGTATCCAAAATGTATAAATAGTAATGGGGAAAAAAGTGGCCAAGAGTTACAAAATAATAAGCTGCAACTAAACTATGAAAAAAATTCATAGTTTTATAAAATTAATTTCTCAAAACTTAGAGCCGTCGACCTAACCCGTCGATCACCGCACTCCAAGAATTTGCCGCGAGTCTGTAACTACCAACTACCAGCTAATGCTCTGCATTACATACATTTTAACCAAATGATGTGAGTAATTAAATCCAGTTAGTACACCTACAACACTTACCATGTTATGTAGTGTATAGATACTCATTCATTTTAGTTTTTATGTGAATTATGGAAGGTATTCACACTTATTTGTTTAAGTTCAGTTTGTTTTATCATTAATTAAAAAAATTCCCAAGAAACACGGGGCGTGCCGATTAACACAACCACCGTGCTCATCTTAGTAAAAAACAGTGGCCTGGCATGAGCCCGTGTTAACCAGCACAGGGTCGTGCCAACCTTCTGGAATCTAGATAGTAGCCTAGCACAGTCATCCTGCCTCTCAGCACTTTGACATGTGCACAACCTGGAACTTCCAGTGGCCTGAGACAATGTCATGCCTAGTGTCACGACCACTGTGCCAACCTTCTAGAACTCATAATTAATAACTCAAACTTGATTATCGTACATTGATTGTATCTCGGATTTCATGACCTCTTTCCATTTTTTGAATTAGGACTTTCCAAGACCTCTTAGTAAGAAGCATGTTCATCATGATCAACAATCATGATATCCTGTTTACTTAGTCACAATGAACCCATACCTTTTGGGTTCCTAACGTATCCTACCTGATCTTCTAGGTACTTGTATAATGGGCTCTTATTACACAACTTCTTATGGATTTGAGTCCATCTCCTCATTATCCTCTACAGCAACTTGTGTATCTACATCCTGTTGCACAATTTTGAGCTGTATACCACTCCCACTATTTTTTTATGAACGAATTCTTTTTCTAGAAACACAGTAGTTCGAGCAACAAATACTTTGTTCTCGTTAGGATTGTAGAAATAGTATCCTCTTGTCTCTTTAGGATACCCCACATATAAGCATTTATCTGTTTTGGATGGCTTACCTGATGTTAACCTTTTAACATACGCTTCACATCCCTAGATCCTTAGAAAAGACAAGTTTAGTTTTCTACCAATCCATGTCTCATATGGTGTCTTTTTGACTGCTTTAGTAGGAGACCTGTTCAGCAGAAAAGTTGTAATGTCTAGGGCATAACCGCAAAACGATATCGAAAGACCAGTTTGACTCATCATCGACCTAACCATGTCCAACAGGATTCAGTTCCTCCTTTTGGATACATCATTCCACTGAGGTGTTCCCGGAGGTGTGAGTTGTGATACTATACTGCAATCTCGCAGATATTGATCAAACTCTAGGCTGATATACTCGCCACCTCGATCAAATCAAATAGTTTTGATATTTCTACCTAATTGGTTTTCTACTTCATTCTTAAAATCCTTAAACCTTTCAAAAGTTTTTGATTTATGCTTCATTAGATAGATATAGCCGTACCGACTATAATCATTAGTGAACGTGATGAAGTAGTTATAACCACCTCTGGCTTGTGTACTTAATGGTCCACATACATCGGAATGTATTAGATCTTATAGTCCACTAGTTCTCTCTCCTTTCTTGTTAAAAGGATTCTTTGTTGTTTTCCCACGAATGCACTATTTGCAAGTGTCTAATAATTTTCAATCAAAAGAAACAAGAGCTCCATCCTTATAGAGTCTTTGCAAGCATTTCTCACTTGCATGTCCTAAACGACAATGCCAGAAGTAAGAAAGATTAAATTCATTGGACTTAGCTTTCTTATTCTTTACGTTGTAAATAGGCTCACAACTTGATAAGTCTAGGATATATAAACCATTCATTAGGGATGCACATCTATAATAAATATCACCACGATGAATATTCATAATATTATTTCCAATAATGAAAGAAAATCCATCAATATCCAAGGCTGAAACTGAAATAATATTCCTGCTCATTGAAGGTACATAAAAGCAGTTCAAAAGTTTTAATTCTAAGCCTGCAGGCAATACTAAAACTAAGTCTCCTATCTCTATGGCAGCAACTCTAGCTCCAGTTCCAACTCGAAGATCAACCTCGCCTTTAGAAAGCGTCCTCCTATTTCTTAGTCCCTGCACATTGCAACAAATATGAAAACCACATCCAGTATCCAATACCCATGATGTCGAAATAGAGAGATTGATTTCTATTACGTAGATACCCGAAGTAGATGCTCCATCAGCACCCTTCTTCTTCTTCTCTCCTAATAGCTTTGGACAGTGTCAATGATGACACTAGTTCAAGGGATGAGGCTTGGGACCTGCCTTGGGCTTGAACCCAGCCATCTTTGGCTTCAAAGGCATCTTTTCCTTGCCCTTGCTCTTCTTGTCCTTTTTGACGTGGCATCTTTCTGAACCAGCAATGTAGTCTGTGGCTTATTAATACTCTGTTCAGCAGTCTTAAGAATTCTGTGCAACTCTGTCACAGTCTTATCCAGTCCTTGCATATAGTAGTTAAGGACCACTTGGTCATAACTAGACGGTAAGGAGCCAAGGACTAGGTCAATGGCGAGCTCCTGTTTTAACCCTGCTCCAAGTTTCTCAAAAGTATCTAAATACCCTTTCATCTTGAGCAGATGAGGACTAGCTTGTCCTCTATGAGCCATCTTACACGAGGTTAATGATTTCACAATCAAATGCCTCTTATGCCTTGCCTTCTCTTGGAACATTTCCTTGAGAGCAGTTATAATGTGGTACGCATCTTGATCCATAAACTGTTTTTGCAGCTTGGGGATCATTGTAGCCAACATTAGAAGAGTGACGTCGTTCGAATCCCTCTTCTTTCTTTCAAAAGATTCTTGAACGACGACAGTGGCATTCCTTGCCGATTCAACAGGAAGACCGGCATCCAAACTTCTAGTTTGTTCTCTTGCCTCAGAATAATCTGCAGGTTTCGAGCATAGTCCAAAAAATTGGATCCATTCAACTTATCCTTTTCAAGGATAGAGGGCAGGGAAAAATTCTAGTTGTTTGGGTTCGTATTCATTGTCTACAAAGAAAAATAAACAAGGTCAGTTATGAGGTCTTTTAGACAAAAGATCTCCTACTCAACAATGGATTAATATCCTTTTAAATAATCCACTTGTTAGTGACGTGTTTCGTGGGACTGAGATCCACTTTTTGCTTTGTCAAAGACTAGGCTACTTAGATAGGAATCCATCCAATCATTTTCCCCAAAAATGTTTCTCGGTTTCTAATGGGACTAGCACTTTTGTGCTGGGGCACTTCCCATTAATTGCCCAGGATTGACGCATAGTCATAGACCCATTTTAAGTCCAAACCTACAATCAACGTGCTAACCATGACACTAATATACTCCCACTCTCGAATGGCGGCATAGATAGCATCGATCCTACCTCTACCTCACAAAGAAAATCTAACGTGCCCAGCTTTGGCATTCGATGTTCGATGCCTTGACGAATTGTTAATTTAGGAAGGCAATTTGCTTGACTTACTATTTTTGGGATTAAGTTTGTTTGATTCGACAGCTTAGCATGGCAAACACAGATTTTACATTTGATATTCGTTCGCATTCATTCATCAACGTTCAACTAAACATGCAAAATTCTAAGTGCAGAAAAGTAAACGTGCAATCATGGGCCATAAAACCTATAACTAGGCGTATACTATTACATAGTACAGTCTTCGGGCTTTAAGTCCATCTCCAATGGGCTCTCCATCCTTCCTTCTTAGGCCTCAACATCTGGACTCCCTTCATTCTTTGTTGGGCATCCATTTCTATACTAATTCTATCCTAAACCTAGTCTAATGAAATAGGCTCAGCAGGCCTTTACAAACCCAAATAAATAAATAGGCTCATAAGGCCTTTACAACCCAGATAAAATAAGGCCATTAATGCACCATGCAATCCATACATCACATTCACGTTTTTTCTAACACACAACTGGGCCCAAGGCCCACATGCTCAACAAGATGAAATGCAACCCTAATCATGGCAAATCTGATTTTAAGTTTTTAAAGCCAAGCCGTTAAGAGAAATTGTGCCCTTTGGGCTCCTTGAGTTATCCCACAAGAACAAATGTCAAATTATTTCGTGCCATAAAAAATAATGACTCAATTCTCTTTTACATTTTACACAAATATCAAATAAGTGTAAAACTATATGAATGCATTAATTCATACACGAAAATTAAATGCATAAACAAAAAATTTCACACAAAATTTTCCACTGCTAAATTACATTTTGGTCCTTAAATTTTTCAAAAATTTATTTTAGGTCCTCTTAGACTTTTAAGAATTAAATTAGTTCAGCTAGTTCATTAATTCTTTCTAAAAATACCTAGTTTTGCAATTTTATTAATTTAGGCCAAAAATTAATTATGAACAGTGCACATTAACAGTCAAACCTAATTCCCAAATTCACATTTTTTATGGTATTCAACCCCTCCTTAATTCATAAAATCAATTTTAGGCATCATTGACTAAAACTATGTCAAAATAGTCATTAAGAATCACATTATTGACCTAGTTTTGTATTTTATGAATTAAACACAATACTAAAACGTGAACAGTACCTTGTAGGATTAAAATCAGCATTAAACCTACTGTATTAAGTCAATTTAAACCCCTAATTTACTGCCCAAATCGTTCAGCCCCAATTTTAATCAAACAAGCTCACCGATTGTTGGAAATATGCATTAATCGATTATGAAGACCGCTCTAATACCACTGTTGGGTTTCCTAACGTGTTCTAAGTCTAAAGGCAGCGGAAAAAAACATCAAGCATGTCAAGAATAGCCCAAGAATACATCAAAACTGAGTCTAATACATAGATTTACAATCAATTTAAAATCAAAACTTGCAAGATAAAGACTCACTTTTGAATCTCTCCTTCAATGTCGTGTGAGTTCTTAGCCAAGAACAAGAACCACTGTTTCAAAATACTTCATAACGACCTTTGTGACACCAATATAGAACCCCAAGCGTGGTTCCTCTACAATAGTAACACACAGATTAGTTGGAAAGGTGTACTAGCGCAATGGAAAAACATATACCACGGGTCAATACATGAAATGATAAAATAATATCTCGTAATTCTATTAATCCATGATAAAATGTACATACAATATATTGGAGTTAGGGCTTACACTAACAAAAAAGTGATTGTTAGGTTGTGTGTGAATGAAGAGTGACTATATGTATGAACTAGTAATATACATTGTATCTTGTATGATTTTATGAATTATGAGTAAAATAT
>CANYCX010714003.1:0-21639 GCA_948193385.1 Breynia disticha f. nivosa
ACACTTATATTCTTGCCGACTGATGCCCAAGGAACCGGTGAACCAAGGTGGCTGTGCACTAAAGTTAATTTGTGAAAAGATTTCCAAACTTGGTATATGGAATATTCTATACAAATATTTGTTTGAGTGAGTTGTATTTAAAATAAGATTAAATTATTTTCTTTTCTTGTATAAGTTATTTATTTGAAAATCTTATTTCTTTAAAAGTCATTTCATATTTTAAACTCTATAAATAGTTTTCATTTGAATAATGAAAATGACATAACTTTAAATATATATGTATAAAAAGATTATTCTTAAATAAAAATTTATATTATCTAAAAATAAAAATAATTTCCAAATTTGATTATCATTTCTTATTGAAAAAGAATAAAATATATAATAATGTTAGTCAAACTTGGGTGTCACACCCTCCACCAATTATATCATCACCATAAAATCACCACACCAAAATCATATATATACATATATATATATATATATACATATATATATATATATATATATATATCATGCAATCATATAATGTATTCTCGTACCTGTTTGCGATCGTATCATATATTTGTTACAATTCAGTTCATATAACATATATAACCTGTTTTCATATTACCTTGTAATTTGCATACCTGTTCGTAATTTCAGTCGCATATACATGTATATTTCCATTTTACGTATTTATACGCACACATATCTATTTTTGTATATTATTATTCCATTCACAATTCATCAATATTATTTGATCGTATTTAAATGTGAGTTAGATTACTCACCTGTTAGCTGAAATACTTCGAACGATATAAACTCTGGTCCTGTCCTGCTCGTCTAGTCTATCATCCTATATAATCATATACAAAACTCTCTATAAAACTCAATATAACAACGTATTAATATTCATGCTCTTATTTTAATCCTATCGATTTCATATCTTATCAATTATTCAAAATTTCTAACTTTTAAGCTAAATTCATAATCAATTCTACATATAAAATTCATAAATTAACTCCGAGAATTCCAATAACAACTTACCAATCGATATCCTGCTCGATTTTACCCATTTTCCGACTCATTTCTATCTAAACCCTCTTAATTTCTCCTTTTTTTCCTCTCAATTCTCTCTGTAACTCTCCTCTCTAATTCCACTGCTCAAGCCCTCATTGCTCTACTTTTCTCCCCTCTCATTTGTCCCTTTTATTACGAGCTTTTAACAGCTCCTTCTCCAAGTTCGAATTTACCTCGATTTTATGGCACAATTAGAAGAGCACATGTGATCGTTCTAAAGTATAGGTTGTGGAACTCACCACGCATTTATGGTGTCTGCCACGTTTAGTAGATTACGCGTGGTCATGACTACCACGTGTAGTCCACTGAGCGTAGTTTACCACCCCCTCTACTTTGTGTTTTCCTACAAAAATTTCCCTTTTATATATACTTGCTATCAACCATCCGTCAACTTGTAATTAACCATACATTTCCTTTGATCTATCAAGAAATTTTTTAATTCCGTTAGTCATTTTAATTACTCTATTAATTATAAGGTTTTTAAGATAAAGATGTTAAAAACAGTCATTTTACAATACACATTGAGTTACATTTTCTTTTGAAGCTCTAAAAGTATCACAAGTGATTTGTGAAAATTGATATTCAACATAACCTGTAATCCAAGGCCTCTTGACTCTTGCTTCCTCCTTAAAACATGATTTACTCCATTTATACAAATTATTCCATGTTGGAAAAGAAAAAATGAGATTAAAAAATCGAATAGCTTTGGATCTTAAAATAATCACAATGAAAAAAAAGAGTTAACGAAAATACCAATACTTTCTCTAAATAAAATTGACAGAAAACAGAGTATGGATGTCTTCTTATGATGCTTACGAAAAAATGTCCTCCCAATGAGATGAGTCTGCAATTTGAGAAGTGGATTGCGATTTTGACAATATTTAGAGGAAAAGAGAGAGGGATGAAGGTAGTGAGAGGTGGAGGCAGATGTAGACGAGAAAGGTGGAGAATGCAAAAGTAGGGTAGAAAATGGAAGTCACGCTTTCTGTTGTTATCCAGTAAACTGAGGGAGGGTAAATTATTTTAGTCAAGTAGTGTTTATGGGTTCAGATGCCACCCGATGAATACCCATTAGTGACATGTTCGTTTATTCCCCAATGGGGTCTCCATCAGGTACGAGTTTGGTTATTTCAGTAACTACCATACTCGACCCAAAGCTGCTTTTTATTTTTGGGTAATATCCGTCCTCAGTCAAATTGGCTTTACTCGATCAAAGCATGTGCAGGTAACAGACAATCCATCAAGTTCAATTTTTGTTGCCATCTCTAACACATATAGCAACCTTGTAGCAAATTATAATAAGCACACTGTTATGATAATTTGAGATTTTAAAATTTTAAAGAAATTAAAATTATAAAAATCTCTATGAAAATAATTTTTCGTTGCTTACACTCAAATTTAGAGGAAGCAAAGGAACTTACATTTTACTTTTATTTATCTTTTATTTATCCATCTAATAAAAATAACATTTCTCCCAAATATAGATAACAAATTTTCATTTACTTCCTCACTATTCGTTGTTCTTTTATTTCATACAAACACATTGCAAATTGGTTATCAATTTTTTTCATAAAAATCCTAATTATAAATGATAAACTTTTTACCATAAAAACATTTATAAATATTTCATATAAAACAACTAAAATTTATAAAAAATTAATTACAAAGTGCTTATAATTTTTTTTATTTCTCATATTTTAAAAAAATGCCAGTGCAAGAGTACAAAATGTTGAAAAGATCTATATGAAAATTGTAAAAAAAAAGTATGCTCTTGTAGTTTTTATTTTTTCTTAATTTAAAGTATATTGCGGAATTTTTCCAAGATGAAAATGACGTTGAGAGATGAGGCCCATTTCATACTGGTTGCAAGGAACAAAGTACACCCAATATTATATTAAACTTTTTAATTTTCTTTAAATGTCAACCAATCAAAGATATCCCTTAAATAATAGATTTTCTTAAACTTATTTTCTAAATATCAACTATAAAATAATCTTTTATCCTCTTTTCTTTTCTCTTTCTCTCATCACCTAATCTTTGTTCCTGCTTCTAAAAACTCACTCATTTCTCTATCCCCTCTCTTCCCATCCCCACCCCACAAGCAAGAATTTGGAAAGAAAAATTACAGATTCTCTTACTACTAGTATTTCTGGATTTACACTACATGAGGTACAAGATGACCCTTCATCTCTCTCAATTTTGTGAAAACTCACAGGTTTTGCTCGTCGATGGCTAATGATGTCTTTTCTATCCGCTACTAGGATGAAGATTGATCATACATTCTATGTTAAAACCACTTCATAAACTTATATTAAAGCTCTAATATCTGTCATTTTTACAGTAAGTGTGGCATCGCTTCTATTATTGTGTTTTCTTCAACTTATCATATATTTGGTATTCGTCGTGTTCCTCTTATAAATTCTATGTTATCAAATTTCGTGCCATTTCTTCTATGGCTTGTATGGGTCTTTCCAATTACTACAAAATGCTTTGCTACATTTATACGTGTTGGAAATGTCTTCTTTTCCTATTTCTTAACTGATTTCACTATTATTTCATGACTATTTCTAAGTTTTAAGCGGCACTGTGACAGTGAATATTCTTGGCTTAGGATGACGATTAATCATACATTTCATGAGTTGTTATACTCCAAGTAAGCTCCATCTATATTTTTTTTGTCAATTTGTTGTCAACTTTGTTTGTCTACTCATATAAAAATTAAAGTTTTACTGTTTGAATTTTTGTCAACTTTTTGTCCACCTTGACATTCTTTATTTTTTATGTTCTTTTTTTAATTAGTTATCCACTTCGTGTTAACGTTTTTATATATGTGGTGTTGAAAAAATTAACAATAATTTGACTAAGGTTTAAATTGTATAAACACTAAAATAATAATGAAAAAACTGACGGTTTAGTTTTTTGTCAACTTATTATCAATATTTTGAGTTTTGGAAAAAATTGATCACAATGTGATAATAAGTTGACAAAGTGAAATAAAAATAAAAAATATACATGGCTTGGAATTGATTCTTACATCTCTAACACTTTGCTTGTTTTGAGTTTGTTATAGATTTTTAATGTATGGGTTAGTACAGTATGGTAACGTATTGTATGGTTTATAAACATGTTTGGAAAGACAATATAGTATAGCATAGTATTATTTTCTTAATTTGTTTAACAAAAAGAAAATTTTAATAAAAAATTAAAATGACCAAAATAACCATATAAATATAATTAAATATCTAAAAGAAAAATAAGAGATCAAAATAAATTATTTTTATTAAGATTAAATTTGATAAAAATTGTTAAAACCATGATTATTCACTAATTTAGTGGGTTATTATTCCATAGATTTTTTAAATATTTTAAAACTATAAGAGAACAATGATCACCAATACAATACAATACAATAAACAATTAAAATATTTTCTATCTAATAATATCATACAATTCTAACTCATCAGTCAATCAAAGTGTAACATGCTAAATAAACTGTCTATCATCTGAGCTACAGATAACTATCATTAAAGCTATCATTAAAGGAACTTTCAAAAACTAAGTAAATATGACATAAGTATTATTAGGTCCTATAATTGGAACAGTGGCATATTAAGTCGAATTCTTGTAATTTGACCTGTTGCAAGCTCGTCTTAAACCCTACGCAGTGACAAAAGATAAGAAATCTAAAACCTTAACACAAAGAAACCCAAATTTCACTCAATTGGGAAATAATCAAAGAAATTATGGAAAATGGAGTTTCAAATCTACTGGACGAAAGCTTAGGATTAAACCAACAACTGGAGACATGGGCATTGAGAGGCAAAGTAATAGCAATTGAGGATTGTGTAGAGACAAGTGGCTCATTCGTACTTCACCATTTAATAAAGCGCAATCTCTCTCCACGCTCCTCAAATCTCACCATTTTCATTGCTTTCTCTTACCCTTTTTCTCATTACGATCGCATCCTTCGAAAACTTGTATGTCTCTGTTTTTTTTTTGCTGAAATCGGTTTCTGCGTAATAAAGTATTGGTCTTTTTTTAATGGGTTTTAATCGAAGTTCTTTTTTTTTTTTTGTGATTTCAGGGTTGTAATTTGGCTGTACAGAGAGAAAATGGGAGATTTTTTTTCTTTGACATGAATAATTGGCAGTGCCAAGGTGAGTTAATCAGGTAAAGATTAGATTTTGATGGATTTGTTTTGAAAATTGGTTAGGGTTTTTGTGGGTTTGGTGATGATGGTATTGTGAATTTGTTGCTTAGGTGGGAATGAAAATGAAGGGAGAAATGGTGAAGTTGGACTAGCCGAGTTGTATGTGAAAATAGTGAACACTATTAATGCATTGCCTGCAGAGAAGAAGAATTGTGTAAGTATTATGATTGATGATGTCTCTCTAATGGAGGTGGTTGCTAATGGATGTTCAGACCATGTTTTAGACTTCCTACATTATTGCCACACGCTAACGTCGGAATTCGTAAGCATCTTCGAGATTGTTCATCTTTGTAGATGCTTATGATTGAATATTTGTGTGTTTGTAGATGCTAATTTGTGATGCTCAATTGTTGTAGGAATGTTCCCTGGTTGTTCTTAATCATGCAGATGTGTATATGAGCATGGAGAGGCCTACGTTTTTGTTACAGATGGAGTACCTTGCAGATGTTTTGATAAAGGCGGAACCTCTGGCCACTGGTTTGGCTGCTGATGTGCATGGACAGGTATCCTATGCTTAGACAAATTGTTCTTGACTAGCTCCATAACTCACGTCGGAGAGCTGTCAATTCGTGTTACACGTGTCATAATCATGTCGTGCTATTTTCTATCAAATGTCATAATTTGTGGAATAAGCATTGCAAAAGTTGAATTTGTGTCGTTTGTCGTGTCATAAACGTGGTTCATGATGTGATCGTGGTTTGCAATAAAAATTGATAAGATTGGTTGTTTACTTGGTTCATTCCTTTGGCGATTATTGTTTTAATGATTATTTTATAAAGAAAATTTAATCACATTATGTCTGGATCTTTATGGTTTTTAGTGTGGTGGAGAAGTGGTTAATTCTGGACAGTAGTGTTTGCATCTTTGAAAGAAACAGTTACTGACATTTGCATAGTTTCTCAACTTTGGTGTATTCATGTTTGCTGCAGTTGACAGTTCTGAACCGAGGAATTTACAATGGAAACAGGTCTTTGAAGAAGAGAATTAGTAATTTCCACTTCAAGATCAAGGAAAACACCGTTGAATATTTTTATCCTGGCAATCAAACAGGAAGTTGAGAAGACCATGGAAAAGAACTTTCTTCTAAATCAAGAGTTGCTGGTTAGAGTAGGAAGGAGAAAAAGGGTAAGTACGATCATTCTGGAGGTGTGACTTTGAAAGACCTGAATGATTAGTGTGTTTTCATAGTACGATGGTTTTCTCAATGCGATTTGCTCATCTCTAAACTCCTAATGTTGCAAGAAATATAACATATTTAGGCAAACCGAAAAGCAGATATACTGACCTTTGGCTGGTAGGAATATAGGTCACGATTGGCATCTCTTTTTGAACTACAGCCTTGTGTTATTCACCATTCTGGGGCAGAAAAGCGATTGTCATCTATTTTCCGCCTGCTACACATAATATAAACAGCACAAGTAACAGAAAAATAACAAACACTAACGTTATCCCGACAAACTTAAAAGGAGCTCTAAAGAAATGGATGTCTCAAACTGACGAAACCACAAACATTATTGTTAGGACACACCAAATTGAGCTGTCTTCATTTTTATTAGAGAAGGTTACCCTTTCAAAATTTCAAGCAGTACTAGTCCTGGTATGTAGCAATAGGCTGCAGCAGCATCACTAGTCACTAGCACACAATCATAAGTTACAGACCAAAACGTTCAGAAGATCATATTCAAATAAATAGTCTTCGATGATACTACTTCCTTAGTTCTTTATATCTGTTTGCGAATGCCTTTTCTCCAATATGAAATAATCACTCTGAAATGGTCGCGTCAAGTAGAAAACCCCAACACGTGAGGTTCGGTGTTAGTTATGTGCATCCTTTTCTTTATTTTCTTGCACTTGTCGTACAAATTGTCCTCGAATTCGTGGTCTTTGTTCAGCCAGTTTTTTCCTGCTATGGTATCGTACCTGCAAAAATAGCTGTCAGCATAAACTCCAGAATATTACCTCCAAATCAACAAAATATAAATGTTTCACAGCAGAACACGCATGTACTGATGAAAGTAAAAGAGAAGTAGCGTCATGAATTACGCGAAATTTCCAAATAAAATAAGGTGGGGATGAGCACAGCAACCAATGGCAGATGCTATAAACTCCGTTTCCAAGTTACCAACACACTCCGAAAAGCATACACCTCAGGATTCTTATAAATTGGCACGCTAAAATTTTACTCAGGCTACCAAACATTATTTTTAAATCAGTTTCCAAAATGGTTGGTATGAGGACTTTGCAAAAGCATGGTACTCTCCATGAAGACCATCATATATCTAGTGTTGATTTGAGGTAATTCAAATAATTTTTGGATTAACTCATTGGTTAGATCGATGATGGTAAATGCAATTTCAGTTACCTTTTTCTCAAAGCATCTTTCTTTTCTCTTCTGGCGGAATTTGTTTAAAGCTGCTTCTCTTTGTGTAACACGGTTCTGGTCACATCCAATCCTGCTCCCGATTCCGTTTCCTATATTGATTCCACCTTTCCCAGCAACAGTATCGTCATTATCCTTGTTAGCCCCTTTTGTATACATAACTCTGCTGCTACTGTTCTGTCCATTACTCCCTTGGTCACTTCCTGAACCATTTCCATTCAAAATGTCATCGGGAACTTTTTGTGTACTTTGCACGTTTGAAGAACCACAGTGAGGAGCAGCTGCTTTCAATGTTAAGTCTTCATGGTGAGTAAGCTGCTGCTGCTGCTCCTTGGGAATATTGTGGACATGGTGATGGTGGTGATGGTAATGGTGGTGATGATGTTGAACTTGGACCTGTTGATTCGGGCATCTTGGTTGCTCAGAAGTTGAATTGGCATTCAGAGCACCGGAATTTGAATTGGCATTCATAGCATCGGTTTTCATAGGAGGGAGAGGCACATGCTCATTCCGAGCTGAGGCAGATGCGCGTTCTGCTGCCTGCATCTTTTTTACTGTTGATTTGGGTGCGACCTCATTGCCTGGTAGTTTGCTGAAGGCATTGTTAGTAGTGGAGCCCATGTCATTGTTGTTACTACTTCCATTAGAGCGCTGATTAGGGGGGGTACTGTTTGAGTTGGATTGAAGATTTTGCATTGATTCTGTTTTTGCTGCCTCTGAGCTATTGTCAAGGGGAGAACAGCTGCCTGCGTTTCCTGTTAGATTCTGATTAGCAGTTGAAGCAGAATGGTACCTGCATGGTAGAGTGTAAACCATCAACTTTAGTCGTTTGGGATCTCCAGAATAAAACTTTCTTACCTTGAAAATGCAGAGAAGGCTGAATGTCTCAGGATACTGCGATCATGCCCATTGTCAGTATCTCCAACATCTCTAATTCTTTTCAAGCTAAGCTCAAGAGAAGGCAACTCCTTGCTTTCACGAACGGATTTATCTTTTGTGTTGGGGGGCTTTGGAGGATTATTCGATTGGTCAAATATGGAACTTTCTACCTGTGGATCAGTACTGTCTGTAAGGACACCCATTACATCAGCAACTTGGGTTCTTGATTCTCCATTGGCTTTATTGTTGTTAAGGTTTAAGTTCCCTTTATCCAATTGCTCATCATCCTCCTCCGTGTTTCTTTTAGAAAGTATCTCCCCATTGTTGGAAGTTATGGTTATCATTTTGCTCTTGCCTTCCAGCTGCATATTTGGAAGTCTAGGTACTCCTACCCCCATATGTTTCCCTGCAACAATATTTGCTAGACATTTGGTACAAAATAATTTTCAACAGATGTCAAAGAGAGAAGAAAAAAAACATACATCAGCAAACGAAATTCAAAAAACTTGGTCACAAATATTTCCATGCATACCAAATTCATCCTCCTGCCCATTGAACCCTTTTGTTGCTGTAATAGGCATCCAGTTGGTACCAAATTCTTCAGGCCATGAATGAGTAACTTGAGCACAAGTGCTGTCAGGAGGTTCAGCTATATTCTTCCACGGTGGCAATGGTTTGGAGCTCTCCACTTCTACAGCCCTCTCTGTCCAACAACTCTGCAGAAATATAATAATACAAGTGATCCAGAATTTTAAGAATGCCTTGATGGCCTTCCATGAGAAATCTATTGTCTTTAACCAGACAGTCTCAAAGTAGTTCATCAATTATCTAAACAAGAAGAGAATTAGCCGGAGTTGGGTTGCAGGATCACCTAAGGCTCGCAAAGTTTTAATGCAATGAGGTTATGAGTTATGAGCTAGGCTTGCACACACATGCAAAACATTCTAGAATTGTGGAAAACAAGTTTATTCTGCTATTGATTGGTTACGTCCTTAAACAATGAAAAGTTTTAACATTCTTAATTCTTATAATAGCAGTCCCAGTTTAAAACTAAAAAATGGTAATGAGGAAATTCATTCATAACAAATTGAAAGGTTGATAGGCGAGGCAAATTTTTGATGGAGATTCCACTGCCCCTTCCACCATCACCGAGCCATATATCTTTTCCACTTTATTTTAGCAAAAACTTCCTAACCCGTTGATGTCATTGTTACAAAAGAGACACGACTAGATTGCCAGATTCTTAATCAGCTTAAGAATCATGTAATTTCCAATGCCAATTTGTTATTTAGATATAAAAATGGGTGTTGATACAGAAAAAAAAACTGAGACTCAATTCTCTCCGTGTCTTCTTGACAATGCATCTAATTCACAGAAATAAGCAAACTGAAAATCAGCTGACTTAGCATGATTTATGGACAATTAATACCTGAGTGCCACTTCCATTGTCACTGCCATTCCTAGCATTCAAACCAATACTTCCATTGTCATCTTCATTATTGCTGCTACTCTGGTTATCTGAATCTTCAGCGCTTTTTGCTTTTGTGCATTTTTGAGTTCGTACACCACTTTCACTTCCACTTCCACTACCACTACCACTAGACTGATGAAAGGGTGAAATAGTGAATGTAAAACAGAATAGCAAAATGTTGCATTTCTCAGTGATGCACTATTACTACAGAAATTGATGACTAATATACGAAAGGAAAAAAAACACACTAAGCTTTAAGTATCAATAGCCATATACGGGCTTAATGATGAAACTTTAAATGAAACCAATACCAATTTCTTTTACCTCACATAGCCAACAAGCCAACATTCAATGCATACGTATAGAACAAACCTGAAGTTTAGAGTTACAATTGCACCATTATATAGGTTCATACATTAAGAGGGATAACTATAGCAACTCACGCTGTGACATCTCCGCCAGACATGCTGCCAAAGGTTTTTGAGCTCATTCTTTCGAATAGGTTTCACTAAGAAGTCAACTGCACCTTTTGATAAACACTTAAAGACTACGTTCATGGAATCATGACATGACATCACTGCATACAAAACTCACCAGGTGTAGCAATTAAAAGCATCAATTTGTCAAGATGATAGCATAAACAAGGTTAGCATTAAACAGGGGAAAAATAAGAAAAAGTGGAAATATACTCACTAATTACTGGGATATTCTTGAAAGTTTTGTGACTCATAATCTTGCTCAAAAGGCCAATGCCTGATAAACAAGGCATAACCACCTCAGACACAACAAGATCTACATGATTAGTTATATCTTCCAAGAGTTTCCAGGCCTGAAGACCATCAGATACAGCAGTAACTGAAATTTGGGTGAAAAGAAACAGAAAGAAAGAGAACACTTGTAAGCATCACAAACAGCTGGAAAAAAAGACAAAGCAAAGCAGAGAAAGTCTATCATTTTATGAGGTATCTCTTAAAGCTCAATGTAAATTGACATGAATTAGGAACCTAGATTCTGATTGTATGGAAAATAGAATTACCATGTACTATTTTCCCCAAAAAGAAATATCATAAGTCCTTTAGGAAGTTCAGCTTTAGGCAATATCAATAAGTGAAAAAAAATATATATAGGATGCTTAATGCAAACGAAGAAAATAATGAATGAAAATGAGTAGACAAACACTTCAATACAAAATAGAACAACTAAAGACATGCTTAAATTGTTCAGTCATTTTTTGCCTTTCACACCTCCAACACCTTAGAATATTTATGCCTTCGACAACAAGGATACCTCTTTTGGTCCTCATGCAATTGGATACTGTTTAATAAATAATTGAACCTATAAATATCATGTACATTGCCTACTACGTGTTAAGGAGTTCACTCTTTAGCTTATGAGCGCACATGCAAAGATCAAATGCAGAAACAATTGTTAGAGCAGATTGTAAAAATTTATCATTTCACATGAAAATTTTGAACACCTTGAAATAGTTGTTCTCCCTTCATTTATTCCGTTACGCCTTCAATTTCAACTTTCAGAAAAACAAACAATCATTGTTTATCAGCCACATAATATCATAAATTCATAAGCCAATCATGTTTCACCTTTTGGAACAGGACTTGCCAAACCAATTCTTTCAAGGTGCACTTGTTTCTCAACTTTCGCAGAATATGTACCAAGTGCCACATTGATGAAAATTTGAATGGATTTGTGTGTGTGTGTATATATATGTGTAGATGGAAAGCAGTGCAAAAAAGGGAACATGAAGATTAGAAAAGGCTGGTAGGTTAAGTTTCTGCAGATGGGGAAAAACAGAAATGAAGCTGATCTTTTTGCCACATTTTTACATCCAGTTAAGTTCAGGTCAATAAATCAGAAAATCTATGAAGCAGTTTACACTTTTCTTGTAAGATAAGTGTTAGCGATATATCAGCAACAATTCAGGAGTTCAAGATGGAAATAATTATCTGTCATGGATGTAATACAATGTTAACATATATATCATGTATATTGTAAATGTTACTGCAGAAACCATGGATGTAACAGGGCATATAAAAACAGCCCCTCTTGTAAGTAATAGACAAGACAATTTCTATCTTCACAACTTTGTCTTTTATGATATCAGAGCAAATTCTGGGACAAAACAAATACCACCAGATTTAGTCTGAAAAACAGTTGACTTCACGTGAAGCCTTAGTCTAATTTGATCTCCACCAACATGGCCAGAGATAGGAGCAACACCAAGCAGTTCAAGATTAATCGATTATCGTTTTTTGTTCATGCTTCGGACAACCCTGGGATAATCTTGACGAATGTAGTCTTGCGAGGAGAGGCAAATTATGAAAATCAGTTAAATGCCATGAAAACGTGTTGAAAGCATATGCATGGGAAGTCTAAAACTCTATGATCAATGGTTGAGTCCATAATACCATTGACACTTCTCTTCAAACATTCTTCCATATTTTGAGTTGGCAAAGGAGTTGTGGGACTATCTTAAGGAATGCTACTCTTTAGAAAATATTCCTAAGCAATATCAAATAAAATGCAGTCTGTCGATAAAACAGCAAGGAAACACTTTAGTTGCTTATTATACAAAACTTCGTGCAATATGGGATGATCTTGAAGGAACTCGTTCAATCCCAGTGTGCTCGTGCGGCGATAAGTGTCCAGCTGCCAAACACGCTATTGAAGAAACAGAAAGGGACCATGTGTATCAATTCTTGATGGGTCCTGATGATGAAATTTTTGGCAATCTGCGATCACAAATTTTAAGCACTATGACGTTATCATCAATTAACAAAATTTACTCCATGGCCACGCAGGAAGAAACTCACTAGTCAATCACTTGTTCTCATGACGAACGGATCGATGTTGTTGGGTATGTTGTTCAAGGACTGTAGCTTGTCCAATCAAATACCTCCACGCCACAGAATGGTGGTGTTCCAAGCTCTTTAATGTGCACTCATTGTGGCAAACCTGGACATGAAATCAGTGCTTGTTGGCAGATTGTTGGCTACCCACAAAAAAGTAATGTCAAAAGAAGGGGGTTCAAAGGCAAGAATATCTTTGGAAAACCAAACCAACACCATGCTTCGGCCAATGCTGTAACTTCAACGCCATCACACAACCAATCCAATTATAACTAGTTGGCGGCTTTATCTCCGGAGGTGATTCAACGCCTTCTTTCTATGGCAGAATCTTACAACACTGGAACTGATAAACTTTCTGGTAAGAAGTTACAATCTTTGTGTTGGCTTGTTGATAGCGGAGAGTCGCATCATATGACAGGATGCCTTGAGGCTTTAACAAATGTCGAAAAATACAACACTTTCATTTATTGGGTTTTCGAATGGTGCTCAAATTGTGACAAACAAATGAGGCACAATGGCAATAGGACCAAACTTGAGTCTGCCTAATGTCCTTTATGTGCCTCACTTACACTGCAATTTTATTTCAGTCTCAAAACTCGTTCGTTCCACTAGTCATCAAGTATTTTTCGCTAATCAATTATGTGTGATACAAGACCCCATTTTGAGGACACTAGTTGGACTGGGTGTGCAAAAGGATGGGGTGTATGTGTAAAAGCCAATTCAAGGTTCGGTTTGTGTGGTTAGTACTTGAGGTTCACACCAATTATGGAATGCTGCTTTGGGTGTTATTTCTGTTGCCTCATATTTGAATGTTTCTCCTTATAATATTGAACCTTGTGATGTTTGTTATCGTGCTAAACAAACTCATAATGTTTTTCTAAGTGATTTTCACAGTAAAAGTGCTTTTCCTTAATTCATTGTTATATTTGGGGGCCTTATTCGGTTGTTTCTACATCTGGTGCTAATTATTTTCTCATTATAGTTGATGATTCCAATCGCGCGGTTTGAGTCTATTAGATGGTAGACAAGCATGAAATAGTTGAAATAAATGATTTATTGCCATGGTTCGTACACAGTTTAATAAGCAAGTTAAAATTGTTCGCAGTGACAATGGACGAGAATTTCAACACCCCTCTTTACTCCACTTATATAGTGATTTGGACATTCAACATCAAACTTCTTGCACAGATACTCCGCAACAAAATAGTCGCGTTGAGCGCAAGCAAAGCCACATTCTTAATGTAGCTCAAGCTCTCCGTTTTCAAGCTAATTTACCTATTCAGTATTGGTGAGAATGTGTGCTTTCAGCAGCACATCTCATTAATCGCACACCTACTACTACTCTTCATGGTAGAACACCTTATGAATGCTTGTTTCAAGTTTCCCCTAATTATTCCTTGTTACGCGTTGTTGGGTGCCTTTGCAACGTTAATTCACGGCCTAAACCAAAAGACAAATTTGCTTCTCGAAGTCGATGTTGTGTCTTCCTCGGGTAGCCACATGGCAAGAAAGGGTGGACGCTGCTTGATTTGGAAACTGACCAGATTTTTATCACTCGTGATGTTCAGTTTCATGAAACTCAATTTCCATTTGCATCGACTCAGTCTACTTCATCTCCTCAATGGTTAGTGTCACTTCTTGTCTCTTCAATTGACACAAGCGAAGAAATGGAACCACCTGCAGATCAGTTAGCAGGCACGACCAATAACAATGAGGATGATTCAGTGGACAGGAGGAGTCCTGTTAATAGAGAAAATATTGATGAGTCTAACAATACACTCCAACAGGGAAAAAGACCGAAAACCACCTGCGTATCTTCAAGACTATATCAATGTAATACTATTCATACACATACATTGTTGTATGACTCCACTTCAGTCAATCACTCCACAGGTATTCCTCATCCCATAATTAATTATGTCAATTGCGATAAGTTATCATTTGCACATCGCAAGTTTCTTGTTGTCGTTACTGCAGAATGTGAGCCTCGGAGTTATAAGCAAGCTATTACAGATACACAATGGCGCGACTCAATGCATAAAGAAATTGATGTGTTAGAGGTAAACAACACATGGGAGATTACTTCCTTGCCTGCTGGAAAATGTGTGTTACCATGCATGTTTATCTTAAAAATTAAATATAATGTAGGTGGCTCGGTGCACAGTTATAAATCTCGCTTGGTTATTGCTGGTAATAATTAAATTGTTGAGGAAGATTTTAGAGAAACTTTTGCTCTCATTGACAAAATGGTGAGTATTCGCACCTTTCTAACAGTCACAATAACGAAAGGGTGAGGGCTTCATCAACTCGATGTCAATAATGCCTTCTTAAATGGAGATCTTGAAGAGGAAGTATATATGCAACTTCTGTCGAGGTTTCTACGCAAATCATCCAAACAAAGTGTGTCACCTTCGCAAGTCTTTATTTGGGCTCGACAATCACCACGGAATTGGTTTGCTAAACTCCGTAATTCTCTGTGCAAATATGGTTTCTATCAATCTCAAGCAGATTGTACTCTCTTCACATTGCAACGTGGTGGTGTATTTGTTGCTTTGCTCGTCTATTTTGCCGATATCATCCTTGAAAGTAATGATTCTGTTGCATGTCTGGAAGTAAAGACATATTTGAATACTTGTTTTTGCATCAAAGACCTCAGGGTTCTCAAGTACTTCCTTGGCATTGAAATTGCTCATAAACCAAACGGCCTTTTTCTGTCTCAATGCAAATAATCCTTGGACATATTAAATGAAACCGGCCTTCTGGGATGTAAAC
Source organism: Breynia disticha f. nivosa (assembly GCA_948193385.1). Taxonomy (NCBI): domain Eukaryota; kingdom Viridiplantae; phylum Streptophyta; class Magnoliopsida; order Malpighiales; family Phyllanthaceae; genus Breynia; species Breynia disticha. The sequence goes on from CANYCX010714003.1 coordinate 15,639, forward strand.
CAGCAGATTTTTCCATTGAGAAAAACTAAAAATTATTACTGAGTGATAGTCCAGAGTATGATGATCCTACTCGCTACACTATTACATGACCTGAGTTAAGTTATTCAGTACATATCTTGTCATAGTTCATGCAACGTCCTCAACAAGCACACTATGATGCATTACTTTGTGTGGTTCGATACATTAAAGCTTATCCTCGATGGGGCCTCTTATTATCATCTTAAAGTGCTCTTCATCTTTCTGCTTACTACGACTCCAATTTGGTACAATGTCCTTTGACTCGACAGCCATTAACAGGCTATTTTATCATGTTTGGTACATTTCCAATCTCTTGGAAGACAAAGAAACAACCAAGTGTTTCTCGGTCTTCAGTTGAAGCAGAGCACCGGGAATGGCTTCCGAGACTTCAGAACTATTATGGCTTAAAGCTTTTTTAGCTTCTTTGGGTGTATTCATAGTCACCCTATGCGTTTGTTTTGTGACAACCAAGTTGCACTCCACATTGCTGCGAATGAGGTTATCCATGAGCAAACCAAATACATAGAAATTGATTGTCACTTTGTTCGTCAACATTTATTACATCAATCTATTACTACAGCATACGTTCGGTCCAACCCGCAATTAGCCGATAGCTTCACCAAACACCTGGGCAAAACTCAATTCGACATTCTGCCTGGCAAATTGGGCATCAACTCTTTGCATGTTCCAACTTGAGGGTGAATGTTAGCGATATGTCAGGAACAATTCAAGAGTTCAAGATGGAAATAATTATCTATCATAACTATAATATTATGTTGGCATATACATCATGTATATTGTAAATGTTACTGCAAAAACATGGATGTAAAAGGGCATATAAAAACAACCCCTCTTGTAAGTAATTGACAAGACAATTTCTATCTTCACAACTTTGTCTTTTACCCTCCTAAAATCTGTTATGATATTAAATATTGCTCCAATGATCATAAATGTATTTTGAGGTTCCATAGCAGTATGCACATATCATGCATTAAAAGATAACTGTTATAATAAAAGAAGACATTGTCAGTTAATAAACACTAATTGTCGGAAACATCACACCAATATAAGAATATTAAGCAGTTTATAATAATGTGAGTTGTAGTTCTTATACAAGCCAATTGGTTTTGCATTGAGAGGTTCCACAACTTGTATCGTTTATAAACTCACACTCATGTGCCTGAGCTCATGTAATTTTACATGGTATTAGAGTCATTTAGCATAGCGGTAATAAATTATGGTCCTTGTATTTGAGCCTAACCCGTTACATATGCAAGGAGTATTAGAAATGTATCTCACATCAAACAAATATTACAATATTAAGTGGTTTATGATAATGTGGGTTGTTGGTACCCAATTAGTTTTGTATTGAGAGATTCTACAACATTTATCATTCATAAACTCACCCGCATGTGCACAGTCCATGGAATTTTATACTAATCATCCTAGGACTTTATAGACACAAATCAAATTTCAAGACTCAACAACATCGGCATAAGGTTGAGGAACACCTAAAAAAAACTGCAATTTTCAATCATTTTAAAAGCTTAAGAAAATTACTGCCAGAAAAGAAGGTTTTAGAATGCTTGCCTTCATAGCCACAATTTGTCAGCAATGCGCTAACAACATGTCGAGTTGAATCATCATTCTCGACAAGTAAAACCTTCAGAGACAGACGTGGTAGAAACCTCTCCCAATTTACTGAAGGACCTTGGGAATGTTGTTGCAGCACCTGCTTGACAAACTTGTCATGGGTCTTGACCTGACCTACTTCCATGTGTCTATAATTCTCATATTCAGAGTCCTCATTTATTTGGGGCTCATCTTCCCCTGAGAGCCCTTGGCCCTGACCTGTGTACCCATTTCTGACCACCTTAAGTTCATCTTGAGTGTCGTGATTCAACTCCGTAAATCCATCGGCCACTGGACCACCATTATTTGTTTGAACTGTCTGCATCAATCGGATTGAAAAGACCAAGAACCAAGCATGCACCGTTCTGAACAAGAAGAAACTCTTTCCCACCAAGAAACAAAACCCTCATGCCGTACCCTTCAAGCCAGTAACTTTAGAACACCTCAACAAATCCTGCAAGAATTATATTAGTTCCACATCGAATGTCAAAAACATTAACAGCAAAAACAAAGCCAACTATGACACCTAGCCAGAAACATTGAAACTGTATAATTGAAAGAATTTTGCAATTTTTTTTCTGAGTATTAGAAAACAGTGATAGAAATTGAAAATTCGTTAGATTGTTCTTTCCTATGCCAAACAAGCTTTTCTAAATGCACACTCCAGTACGGCTAATATTTTTAAAAGCAGAAACAAAATTTAAAAAAGAAAAAGGGAGGCAAGAAAACACCAAAATAATAATTTTTTGACTAAACATAGCCTTACTTTTTCATCTAATTCTATGTAAAGATATTTTTTTTCAAAAAACATGGATTAGTAAATGGATAAACGAAATCCATCTTGCATTTTTGACTCTGGAGATTTTCCAAAAATTTTGCCTAGAAAAGCAACAAATGTTTTGTTTATGTTCTTATTTGTGCAAAGAGTGGATGACTCTTATAGGATCAACAAGTTTATTGCATTGGAATGCTTACTTCATGTTGTCAAAGTCAAGAATTTAAATGATGTTATAACACTTATTCAAAAAAAAATGATGTTATAACACAAGCATAACAGAAGAATTAAAGCTGAAATCCCTCAATTCACATCTCTCGCACCAAAAACTTTGACTGGAGAAAAAACTTAAATAAATTCCTCTTTTTTTCTTGAATTAAAAAAAAATACTACAACAACAATTCAGAGCAGAAACCATATACCTTCACCAAGCATTGAAGCATTCCTGATTTCTCGTCTTCAGCTTTCAACTCCAAAATGAAGAATTAGTCAGCTCCGAAACATTCATCAAAAACAACAAAAGTTAGAACCCAAATTTCGTATAAACCACACATAATATCAAATAAAAACTCTCCATCAATTTAAATTAAAGCAATTTCAAAAATAAAGAGCGAAGAAGATATACATAATTCACTCCAGCCAAACACAACCACTTCTTCTCACCATTCTACCAAAAAAACAATAAAATAATCAACTCAAAAACTTTACTCCTTTCTAATGAATAACTTCAATTTTAAACTTGATAGTTTTCTCGAGAAAGCCTGAGAAAACTATTATGAATTACCTTCTCAGTTTCTATGACAATGCTTTTTTTTTTTTTGTTTTCCTTAAGAAACGACTAAGTGTTAGAGAGATTCAGTGAAGAGAGAGAGAGAGAGGGGAAGCGAAGCTTTTGGATATCCCAAATAATAATAATAATTATAATAATATTAATAAAGGATATTATTGAAAGCGTTGGTTGCTGACGTGGACCAAGAGGAGGTTCAAATTGTTGCCATGTCACGTTTGAAATATTGGTGACGTGGCAGGAAATCAAAAGCCGCGTTATGAATTGGCCTCAAGATTTGAAAGGATCTTGGTGTTGTGATTGGTGGTGAGGTGGAGGAAGCTTTTGACACGTAGGACATTCCCACGTGAAGAGGCGATGGCGTGTAAGACAATAAGATTTTTGGATTCTTGCTTTGACACGTTTCGCGATTTGCGTCGAGTTAAAGATTCCTGTTGGGGGTTGAGATGGTGGAGAGTGACACGTGGAGGGTTGTGATGATGGGATCGACGGTGGAGGTCGACGGTTGGGGAAGTTACGGAAATGTTGTCGGTTTTTAGTGTAATTACGAGGAGAGGTTGCCATGTCAGCAATAAAATATCTTCTCTCGCGTAATTAGAGAAGGCAGGTGATTTTGATTTCGCGCGCATCATTTAAATCAAGTACACAGTCATCAAACCAGAAAATAAAGCTTTTGTTCTCCATAATTGTTAGTAAAAGAATGTTTCCAAAATTTTCTTTTCAAATTCCTATAGAATTTGCAAACTTAATTATTCTCAACAGTCTTCATTATATATTTTATTAATATTTTATTTACTCTTTAATTTAATTTAAATTTTTAATTATTAGACTATGTCAAGTTTTTTATACTAAAACAAAAATTAATATTAACTTCATAGCTCTAATGAATGTGAGTGCTCCTAAAAGATAAAGTAAGAAAGCTGAAATAAAAATTTTATTAGAGAAATTTTTTTTATTTATAAATGAATTAAAAAATCACTTAAAGAGTTTGTTAAAAATGCTCTTAGAGTCATTGTATATCTGACTTTCTTTCCCATTTACGTTCTTTAGAACTGTTAAATTAATAAATATTCATTTTTATATTTGTTCACTCGTAACTTAGGTCGCTTACTCACTTTTAAATTTCACTTTGCTCAATCAATTTTCTACTAACAGAATTTTATCTTAATTACTATTTTTTTTATTAAACTCATTGTTTTGTATTTTATAAAATTTAATTAAATTTGAAATTTTATTATAAAATTAATAATTTAAAAATAAATTATATTAATCAAAACACAAATATTATATTAAGCAAATATATTATATTTAATTAATATAAAATAATAAGATTAAATTAAATTCACTTAATTAAAATAATAAGAACAAGTCTGATTCTCTTAGTGAGTTCACAAATGCTCCGTAAAGTTTGATTGAAGTAGTCGATGTTATTCGAAAGAGCGAATATTTGAGAATCTTCTCAATATATTACGAAAATTAACAGACCATCCACTTAAAAATTCTATTGGCGTATTACCTTATTTTCCGATCTAATAGGTAATCAAATCATTTTCATCCTCAACTATTTTTTTTTGCATAATACACACATAACATATTTTAAATAAAATTTAAACCATCCACATGTGAGTCATTATATAATTGTCCACCTAATTTATAGGACACCAAAGGTCCACTCAACATTTTTTTTCATACACCTAATTTAAACTCATAGTTTTTCATACACCTATTTTTGCTTTATAAAACTAAAAATTGTAATGACATCATTAATCAATATTCTATTGTCACCTTTTTTTAGAATACTCATTTAAATTGAATGATGAAGAAGCAAAAACATAATTTTTAAGGGTACAAATTTTTGTAGAGAGTTTGAACTTGATAATATTGATAAAATATAGAAAAAACGAACAATGTATTTTTGTAGCTAAAAAAATAGTTGTTGAAAACAATAAAGCTACTAATAACTTAAAAAAAATAAATATTGTCAGATAATCAATAATAATATTACCATTAGATCCATGTGAACCATTTATTATATATCAGATTAGCAATCCATAATAATTTAAATATGTTTTTAATATAGGAGAGACGAGAGGCGGATACAGATATTCTACGTCTCAACAACGACGCCCCATTCGTTTGGACAGCAGTAGTGCGTTGCTTAAGGTGTCCTTATTGTCCAACCTAATATTTTTTGGGATAATTACATCATCCACTATTTTTCACTTTAATATTACATTTTTAGTTTCGTATTTACATTTAGGCTTTTCAATTTGCTTCATTCTACTTTTTTTTTTATTTTTACAATAATGTTCCTCTTTTTAAGTCGTCCCAGTTTTTCTTTTTTATTTACTCTTTTAAGTCATCTTTCTTTCATCTCTCCTTCATCAACTACATTTCCTCTTTCTCTTTTATTTTTAGGTTCTTTTCTTTTTTTTATCCTTTATTACTTTCTATATTAATTTATCATTTTTTTACTTATTCATCGTAAAAAAATGTTATTTAAGTTTCAAATTTATTGTAGCAACAAACTATAAACTTAATATTAATTGATATATTGTGTTTTCACAAATTTTTTTATCAATTCTGTATTGATTAACATTATATATATAAATATTTATGGGTTTAAATTTGATATAAATTTCATGCAAACTTCATACCTAGTTTATATATGAGTTTAAAAAATTTTATATATTTTTTAAGTTTTTTACCTATGTTATATCATTGTTAAGTTCATTTTCAAACACTTTGTTAAATTCGATATAAATTTCATATAAACTTATGTAAACCTT
>CANYCX010714041.1:0-10069 GCA_948193385.1 Breynia disticha f. nivosa
AGGATTTACGTATTATCTGTTTTGTTTTATTTTGTACGAATATTAAACAATATCGGATATTATATATTATATTTTGTACGCAAATTAGAAAATTTCGGATATTTTATTATAATATTTTATATAATATTTTCTTAATTTTAAATTTTTTTTTTTATTTTAACCAAAATTGGCGTCTACGTGGACGCCAAAATTTAGCGTCCACGTGGACGCCAAATTTTAGCGTCCACGTGGACGCTAAAAATTTGCCTCCACTTGGACGCTAAATTTTGCGTCAAGCGTTTTCGCGTCCAAATTTAGCGTCCAATTTTTTGGACGCTAAATTCACTTAACGTCCAAATATTTGCATTTAGCGTCCAAAAATTTGGACGCTAAATGCGCGTTTTTTTGTAGTGGTAGTCCAGCCCCGACCGCGCGTCTAAGAGCCGGAGTACGCGGGGTGAAGGTCCACACCGCGTTCTCCTCAACGAATCCGCGTTCTCCGGACAACTCCGCGTACTGTCCTGTTTTCCTGTGTTGGCAGCTTGCTCTTTTGCTTCTTTTCCAAGTAAATCTCTCTTATCAACTCTTCTGTGTTTCATCCTTCATTTTTTGACTCATTTCTGCAAAAGCAAAACAAATCATAAGTAATAACATATTTTTACACCAAAATATGTGGAAAAACTTATAAACAATAGGTGCTACAATATGTTAAAATATGATATTATCATATATATATATATAAGAAAAACTAAGTCATTTTTTTATGTTTCCCTTTCAACATAAACCTAGCTCGTCTCCCGATCCGTACTGGCAGAAGAATGATACGTATTGGTAATAGTCATATTTCGTCATGGCCATGTGAGCATTGAAATATTGAGCAGAAGAATGTAAAATTATTTTAATATGATGCAGTCTGAGGGAGACGTATAATCACCATGTGACGGCATGTTCATCAACAGAATTACAGGAGCCACCAAGTCTTAGTTCACACTAATTGATTCGTTTTGTAGAAATATTTGATAGTTTTTCAAATTTGCTAGAAATCAGCTATTAAAAAACTAAGTATATTTCGACATTCTAAAATTATAGTGTAACATTTTTAATGGTAGTTCTTATATCAGATTAGTTTCCATTTTCAGATTTATGGGCTAGGAGTTGATTATACAGTGCTATTGATCGATTTTATTTTATCCTTTTCAAAAGAAGGAAATGATTTTAATTTGATCCAACATTAATGATAAAATCGACATTATAGTAAAATGTGCAATGACGAACTAATGATTAAGCCGAATCAAATTAATGACCGGTTTATCGGTTCACTGATTCGACCGGTTAATTCAGTCCGATTTTTATAATATTACCATTGTAGGAACAGAATTAACGAACGCTAGTAGTAGCACGACATGTCATCGAAACCCGCTAGATTAGTCCCTAAAAATACGTGATCTTTGTTAAAAAAGGAGAAGTAACGACTAACTAACCTAATCCAAAACACTTAGTTTAGAGAGCAAACGATGAAGAAGCAGCTATCGTACATTTTGCAAATTAATTGAGTACAAAATAGTACATTGATTATTAGTGAATGTCAAAGTCAAACACATCTAAATTAATTGTCTATGGAAATTCACATGGGGAATGTGGTGTTGAAGTTGTGGATTAAGGGAAAAATTGGAGAATAAAATACCCATTATTTCACATGATTAACCAAACTAAGTAAATCATTGGTTTCTTCATTTTTTCTGTTCTTATAAAGTTCCTTTAAATTTCTTCTTAATTAGTTTAATATATATTATACTCTTCACAACTAATAATAGGCCACACCCTCTTTTCTTTTGCGTGGCATGTAGCCTAGCACGACCGTTCCATGATCTAGTTTACAATAAAATTAATTATATTTAATAAAATAAATGAGAATAATTTACAAAATTACCATTTACTATTAATTCAAATATTATTATTTAATTTTTTCAATTATTTTAAATGGTTTATTATTTTGATATGGAGAAAGTATATAATTCTACATATATAGGCCAAATTTTTGGATGAAGTTGCGAGTGAATTGGCAAAATATTTATTGTACTTTATAAAGTTGAGTTAAAACTCGGTTTCAAAACAATATTAGAACCAACATAATTTATTTATTAACAGGTTTTCTTCATGGAATTTAATTAATCTAATATAATTCTTCAAATAAAATTATTAAATTAATTTGTTATCTAATATCCAAACTCTTAAAGTGTTCATTTGGTAACATTAAAATTCAAAGAAAAAAGAACTTCTTCAATATGGTCTCTTATTGATTCTATGTGTACACATTGATCGGTTGTGTTGTTGATGATGATGATAAATGAAGGGATAAGTTGGCAGGCTTATAATTTGTTTCATTGACCATTGGAATTATTGTTAATTTGTTAACATGTTCTTGCTCGCCTGGTATTAACTACTTATCCCTTCTCTTGAATATAGATATACTAAAAATTATACAATTTTTTTTAAAAATAATAATTGAAATTATATATTATTTTTATTATATTTTTTAAAAAATTTTGAGTGAGGGAGGAGTGAGTTAGTGTTGCCCCCTGCCCGTGGTTAAAGCAAGGAAGAGAGTAATGTTTAAGCCACCGCAAAGAGGAGGCGACGTCGTAAGGATTTCATGCATGAACATTAACTTTGCCATGAATGTAATTAAGCTTTCTCTCTAACCCTTTTTCTTCTTACTCACTCATTAATCTAAATCTAATGATGCTTCACTTTCTAAGCTACCTTGTTCCTGCACTTGTCCTCAATTAACCTATCTTGACTCTATGAGTCCTAAATCGTAATTTCATTTTTTGGCTAAACCCATAAATTATCAATCAAGCTCTAAACAAACATCCTTTGAAATTAGAAAGTTGCTTATATATTGTTTGATTCCGATTCACTTACTGACTGATTTATCGATTCGACCAACCAGTTCAATACGATTTTTATAACACTGCTTTTATGTACTTAAATCATATTATGCGGTACGTATATTGTTATTTATATTGAAAGCCACAATGCGTTAAGTAAATAGAAGTAATTCATATAAATCAAATCAACAAGGGAAAAAGGAATAGAGAACAATAGAGTGTCGAAACCACCGTTTTCTTCATCATTATTTTAATTTAATCATGATTAGTAACGATTAATATTTATTTAGGTATGAAAGCCACAATCATGCACAATAACTCAACAAATAAAAAAACGAAAAAGTTCCTCACAAATTACGGCGCTGCTTGCTTATAATGCATTCTATCATTGAATATCATTAGCACTAACTCCTTATAAATACCCAACACATAAACCTTTTCAACTCACACAAACACTTCTGCTTTTCCTTCTCAACTTCACAAAATTTTCCATCACACACTGCCTATAAACTCACATTTCGATCTGCCAAAAATGTCGAATCCTGTCTGTTCAATTTGTCTGTCAATTCTCTTAATCTTTTTTACACTCTCTTTAGCAAATGCAGCTCAGTTTAATGTGGCAAATTTTGGAGCCAAAGGAGATGGCAAGACTGACTCGACCAAGGCGTTTCTAGCAACATGGGCTCAAGTTTGTGCCTCCACAAAACCTGCCACAATGTATATTCCAGCAGGCAAATTCTTTCTAGGCAAAACAGTGGCTTTTGAGGGTCCATGCAAAAATAACGCCATTTTGGTTCGTATAGTCGGGACCCTTGTGGCTCCTTCCAATTATATGGCCATTGGTAATGCTGAAAAATGGATTGTATTTAGACATGTTGATGGTGTCACTGTTTACGGTGGCGTTCTTGTTGGCCAAGGTGTTAGCTTGTGGGCTTGCAAGTCTTCCGGCAAGAACTGTCCCTCCGGCGCGACGGTGCGTTTAAATTACCGTTTGACCCCTCAAATTTTCGGCTAACATGTGTTAATCCATGTGTTTTAGTCCTTAATTACAGCTTATCCCTAGCAGCTTCGACCTCACTCTTACATACATTTTAGTTTCTTACTTTTCCTGCAATTAACGTTATGATTTTGGTTTATGCAGTCACTAAGCTTTACAAATTCAAATAACATTGTGATCAAAGGATTGACATCACTAAACAGCCAATTGTTCCACATTGTCATCTATGGATGCACCAATGTTTTGATCCAAAGTGTTACAGTTTCAGCTTCTGGCAATAGCCCCAATACAGACGGAATCCATGTTCAATTATCGACTGGTGTAACGATCCTGAACTCTAAAATTAAAACCGGAGATGATTGCATCTCCGTTGGTCCTGGAAGCTCCAATTTGTGGTTCGAAAACATCGCATGTGGTCCTGGCCATGGAATCAGGTGAATGTATTTCCATTTGCACATGACAATTACATGTAAAACTTATAAAAGTTGGATCCACATGTTTGTGGGAACTAATGGTTGACTAATACTACATATTATACTAAAAAAAGATTCGATTGGTCAATCTGTGTGCAGTATTGGGAGTCTAGGATGGGATGTTCAAGAGCCTGGTGTACAAAATGTGACAATTAGAACAGCTACATTCACTGGTACTCAAAATGGTGTAAGAATCAAATCATGGGGAAGACCAAGCAATGGGTTTGCTACGAAAATCTTATTCCAGCACATTACCATGAACAATGTTCAAAATCCTGTTGTCATCGATCAGAATTACTGTCCTGACAACAAAAATTGCCCTGCTCAGGTAATTAACAACATTCTGACATTACGCATTTTAGCTTTTAATGCTGCAGACGACTTTAGTTCTATCAGTAAATCATACTTATTACCACTATGATGATAAACAGGCTTCTGGGGTTAAAATAAGTGGAGTGACATATGAAGATATCCATGGAACATCAGCAACAGCAGTGGCAGTAAAATTCGACTGCAGCAAAAAGAACCCATGCACTGGCATTAAATTGAAGGATGTGAAGCTGACATTCAAGAATCAACCTTCAAGTGCTTCTTGCACCAATGCAGATGGCTCAGCTTCAGGTCTCATGCAGCCTGGTAGCTGCTTGTAGAAGAAGCCGTTCCATGGATAAAAGAAATTTTTTAAGTAGTGAATTATGAATAGATTGCAGGAGCCTGTGGCGGTTCCATGATTTTCTTGGAGCCCGACCTTGCAATTTGGCATTTTGTTTTTCGTCTGTACAAAAGTTTTGATTACAGGCTATTTAAAAGTTACAAACCTTCTGTAACCAAATAAAGATGTATTCTTCCTATTATTCTTTATAAAATTTATCTAAATATATTTTCAATAATAAATTTTCACTTAATATTTCTGCCCATCATTATTTTTATAAGCACGAGTACTCTACTATATTTTTTTGAAAAATGTGTTCTAAAAATTTTTACCATAAATTTGTTTAGTATCAAATATTGTACGACAGTGTTTCTATATAAATAATTTTGTAAAAGCGTAATAAAAAATGGAATTTTTGTAGGTGTTATTAATGCGAAAAATTTTTAAAATGACTGGAAATATGTATTTCATTCTTATTCTTTCTGTAACTATGGAAAATTAGAGGAATGAACAAATTTGTGTTTGAAATGATAGGAATGTCAGTGTATGTTTGTTCATTTCTGTTTATGTCAGTTTAAGTTTTAGAAATATGAAAATGTCTAATTTTGAGTTTACAATTGTAAAAATGTCAGGATATGTTTATACATATGTTTAGTGTTCATCGTTGTTCATTATTGTTCATATGTCGAGAAAACAAAAAGTTACAATTTTGCATTTTAAAACATGAAATCTGGTATTTATATAATTGTGAACTATAAACAAAAATGAACAAGTATACACTGACATTCCTATCATTTCAAACTCAAAACATAGTAGTTTACAAAATTATCTGTCGACAATTTTGGATTAATTTGCGCCCATTTATCAAAAGCCCAATTCAGATTACATCCAAAATTAGGGATAATTATGTATTTTACGCTATCCCACCTATCTTTTCACCTTTTTAATAATGTGTTTATGTAATTTAATTTTATGGAAACGTCTGTTTTTTATTTCATATTTGAAAATGCCCACTTGAATAGATAAGCCATCTAACCTTTTTTTTGTCAAGCATCATGCCTGGTTTTTTGCGATTGGATTGGACGTGTAATTTTTGCAATATAAAATATTATTAAAGTAAATCTCTCATTATACACAATCTTTTCTCTCTTTCTATATCAAAAAAACCAACTATCGATACTTTCTTTCTTCTCTGCTTTCTCAAGTTTTTTCTTTGTTTTTCAAATGTCTTCTTTGTTTCGAGGTTCGTTTCATCCAAAAAGAATGGTTTTTGAGCAAAGTTTTAACCTTTACGATGAACTAATTGTTGATTTCTGTTATTGTTTGTCCATTGTTAGTATAATTTTTTTTAGAAAGTTGTATTTTTTCTGTTATTCTGGCATGTATTTCAGTTTTTGTTAAAGTGTTTTATGTTTTTATCTCTGTTTTAATATTAAAAATCTGATCTTTTTGGTTTTTTGGAAGGTAATGTTTATGATATATAAATATTAGTTACTTTTTGTTTATATTTGTTCTTCTATTAATAAATCTTGTCTATCGTATCAAGTTGTTCGTTTTTTCTTCTTGGTTATTTTTTCTGCTTGGTTGCTTTCATTTGATTTTAGTATAGTCTTTCATTTGTGCAGTTTTATGTTTTTTTAGTTATTTCAGTTTATTTGAACAGATATTAACAATTATGAACATAATTTATTGAATTTGAAGTTTTGATTTTTTTTATAGGTTGAAGATTTGTTGATTCAAAATTATTTCAAGTATATAGTCTCTTTTGTGTATACATGATCAGTGCATGAATTTTAAAATATTAGATGAAAAACATATGAACATTATGAAACAAATATAAACAATTATATTCATTAAACATTTTTTAGAATAACGAACACAATATGAGCTAAAAAATCACCGTTGAAAATATTGTAATGAAATATAATGTTAAGGTTATGAACATTAATTAACATTAATGAACAGGAAGATAATATTTTATTATGTACATTTAGAAGGTACTTTAATAATTAGTGAACATTAAAACGTAGAAATGAAGAATTATTTAATAATATGTATTTATTTACATTCTACAAAAATGGATAAAAAATGAACAGAAAAGAATTTTGTTCATCCAGATAAGTTTTTTTTTGTATTTTTATGAACCAACATGAACAAAAATGAAATTTGTTCATCCAGATTGATGACTATCATTTTGATTTCTTTAAAAAATAATCCAACACACTGAACAAACATAAAAATGTTACAACACAACATTTACATTTTTATATTGAGAAAAAAATTGTTTGAACATTTAACAAAATAAGGGAATGTAAATACATTTAAATATAATTACAATTAATTAAGAAATATGCGACGATTTGATGATTCTTTTGATGTTGTTTTTCTGAAGCTTTTTTGATGTTTCTGTGAATCTATTTTTATATTTCTGTTATATATTTGAATATGTAGATTTTATGTTTTTAAATTCAAGTGATGTTATTGATTTGTCATCATTTTCCTACAATTAAGGAGTTATTTTTGATAAATTTCAGAATTTAAATGACAGATTTAAGTTTGAATTCAAATGAAATCGAACAACTCATGTTTTTTAGTAAATGACATTTTCAATCTTTTAAATCTTGAATCGGACATTTATAGAACATTATAAATGGTTTATGACATTTATAGAAAGTAGGATCATACATGGGCATGTTCGAACATGGTAATCATATGTAGAACATTGCTGTAATTTTCAAAAAATTATACCAATGTCATATATAAGATTCCAATGTGTACAAATGCCCATGTATGTTTCTTATTTTGTCTAAATGTCATACACTATTTGAAAGCTTCTATAAATGCTCAATTTAAGATTTGAAAGTGTGAAATTGCCCACTAATCGAAAAAAGATGAACTGTCATATTTCATTTAAAGTCAAAACCAAAACTACCTCCATTTATTATGAAACTTACCGAAAAACTTCCTTAATTATAGGAAAATGTGTCAAACCTATAACATCACTTGAATTTCAAACACCTAACATCTACAACTTCACAGATATAACATATATAAATAATCATACTAACAGAAACATCAGAGAAGTTACAGAAAACTAAATCGAAAGAATAATCAAATCATCAGGTATTTTATTAATTGTAATTATATTTGAATGTATTTTCATCATCGTTCTTTTATTGCTTCTTCTCAATTTAAAAAAGTATGATGTGTTATAACATTTTTTAATTTGTGCCATAAATAGTAATGATTTTTTTTTCAAAATAAATTGAAAAGATACTCATGAATCTGTATGAACAAAGTTTTTTTTGTTCATTTTTGTTCATATAATATAAACATTATAAACAAATCATTTTGAAAATTTATACTGTATATTTTTTGTTCATAGTTGTTGCAAATCATTTCTTCAACTCAACATTATTTGTTGATTATTAATACATGTGAGACAGTAAATACATTTGGCTCGAACAAGGCAATGTCTATGATCGAAATTTTCATTTTTTGTTCATTTTGGTCTATTATTCATAATTCAAGTTATTACAAACATCACATTCATGTTCATATTAGTTCACATATGTTACATGCTTAGTATGTTCATATATGTTAAAATTTGTTCATAGCTCCAAAAATGAACAATATGAGAAACCTTCAGCAATCAAAACACGACACAGTCATAAAAATAAACATTCACATTGAAAAACTTCAGTACATATTTGTTCAAATAATGTTCATAAAAAGTACGAACTTTAAAATTACTGTAAAACCCTAAAAATGAAAACAACAAAACAATACAAAAAAGAACACCTTATGATGAAAATGTTTGTCATCACTTTGCTCTTTTAACACGAAATCATCTGACTTGGAGGATCCTGAAGCTTCCTTCCTTTTTTTTTTGTCGACTCTTTTTTCTCTGTATCGTAAACAACATAACAAACAACTATCAACACAACAAAAATTGAAAGATATATTATAACTTCCAAAAATAAAAATCAAGAACAAATTTTTTAGAAACATCTCTCGTAAAACTCAATAGAACAAAATTTTCCAAAGGCTAGCAATCGACAACCAAAAACAAAAATCAATAATGGATTCATTGTAAAGGTTAAAACTTTGCGGAAAAGACCATTTTTTTGGAGGAAATGTACCTTGAAACAATGACAAAAATAACAAATGGGTTCACTGTAAAGGTTAAAACTTGGCACAAAAAAAATTCTTTAAGGAAGTTACGTACCTTAAAACAAAGAAGAGTCTTGAAAGAATGAAAAAACAACTAAGAGAAGGCAAAGAAGAAAAAAAGTATGGACTATTGATCATCTTGGATAGAGAGAGAGAGAAGATTGCATATAACGAGGGATTTGCTTTGATAAGATTTTTATAATTACTGCAATACTTAACCGTCCAATCTAATCGCGAAAAATGAGGCACATCTCATAAAAAACGATTGGACATGTTATCTGTTTACGTGGGCATTTTTAAATATGAGAAACAAGAATCAAGCATTTTCATAAATTAAACTACATAAAGGCATTATTAAAAAAGTAAAATGATAGGTGCACATTCATAAAAACACAAACTTAAAGTGGATAGAATACATAATTATCTGTTTTCGGTTACATAATTTAAAAAACATCCTTAATTGATTTTATTTTAGATAAATGCATATGTTAATTGTTTGTTTGGAAAAAATGCCCATCTAATGTTTTATTTTTAGTTTATGTTTTAGTTTTATTTTTTAGTTTTTTTAATTGCTAAATGTATTTTAGGTAGTTTACATATGATGATTTTAAAAATCTTTTAAAAAAATTTACACTCTTAGTTCCATTCAGACAACATAACTTCTTCTCTTCTTTCCCTCTCTTCTCTCGGCACTACTGCTCCATCAATCTCAATAATTGATAAATGTCAATTTGTACTTATATTTCGTATTTTATTATATGATATTTATCATACTTTTGGTTTAATAGCGTGTTATTTTGGCTCAATTATTATTCTTTTGTGTATTCAGGACTTAGGGCATACAAGTGCGAAATTCTACTGAAATCGAAGCGAAAAATCGTCAAAGAATACACATTGAAAGATG
>CANYCX010714066.1:0-17590 GCA_948193385.1 Breynia disticha f. nivosa
GAAGGATGAATGTATGAAATTTTCATATGAATGTTTTTATTGTATAATTATAATTTCGAAAATAATTTTCTAAACTTGATGTTCAAGATTTTAATTGTTATCTTGGAGTAAATAAATTAAATTACCTAAGGTAATAATTAATATTTTGAGCGTCAGACTGGGATCGGTAAAGTGAATATTAATTACTCGAGGACCGAGAAATTATTAGGGATATTACTCAGGGATCGCATAGCTTTTTACCCTAAAATAAAACCCATTTATTTACCCCTACATAACCTCATCTTTACTCTCTAAATTAATCACATTAATTTTTTTATAGGACATAGGCATGGACTGGGTAAATCTAACCCAAAAGATATCGGGCAAACAATATTCCCAATAATCTTTTCTTTAAAGACACAGCTGCCTAATATAGCGATTACTTCTAAGTTTCATAAACTTAGGACTTTCACTAAATCTCGCTCCTTTTCTTGTCATACTTGTCACAAAGATCAAACAATGATCCATATATGTGTATTTCGATGGATCACTTCCAAGTACCTGGTACACATTTTCCACATATTCCCGGATCCCTCCAAACTAAAACTTAGTAAAGTGTTTTTCATAAAAAATACACTTTGCAATTTTCAACATCTTATTTTGATCATTTCTTGACCTAAAACCCCTTTTCCAAATCAATTTCTAGATTTCACAATTGATTTTACAAAACCGATCCATAACACCAATTATGTCATCTTGGACTAAAGGTGGAAATCGTCTCTTTTTCAGGTTGTCTTCGAGAGAATTTAGAAGTTTGATCTCGTAAATGTCTTTAATTTCTTTTATGATTAATTCAATGACCTCCATTTTCTATAACAAATATAAAACAATGTCAATACAAACAAATTGCATAATAAATTCCTAAAATACATCACAGACTTACTGTAATTTTATGGAAATTTATTTTGACTAATTCGACCATTTAAACTAATTAAAATACTTAATTTTAATTGAATTTGAATAGAATAAATGCTTCTGGTCTTCAATAATTTACACAAAATATACCAAAAATTCCAGAATATTTCAAATATTAAATCTTTCAAAAAAATTGGAAAATTTGGCCATCGTAACAATGCACACGTGCGCCACGCGCCACCGCGAGTGGAGAATGGTTTCTGTTTATGCGCATGGTCTTGGCCCAGACGCAGCAAGAGACGCGCACCACGCAGCGCTCTCGGATTGGCTGCGAGACGGGTTGGGTATCTGGAGACAGGCGCAGGTCCGGGTCAGGGTTTGGGTCAGGTCTGGGTCGAGTCAGGTCAGGTCAGGTTTAGGTTGGGTGTGGGTCAGACGACTGATCATTCCACTTAAAAACGACATGTCGTTTGGGTCAGACGCAAACGGTTGGGCGGTTAACACACTAAACGTTGCGTTGTTTCACCAAACAACAGGCACGTTTGGTCGTTTGGTCCAACTGAACGAGTGCCACGCGACGCCCAGTCGCGTGGCCAGTTAATGGTGGCGCGTGTACAACACGCGCCGCCTTATGACATTGTTCCGAACTTGAAAAATTCGTATTCTTCCTATTTTTGACCCTCTGAGTCCATTGGTGTGGTCATAATTACCAAATTCTGACTTTTATTTTTCAAATTCGTCTTTTTCTAAACTTTACGACTAAATTTACACATTTTTTCAATCCGAAAAATTACAGAAAAATTACCACGATCACTCTCAACATGTGAAATATTTTTCTATACGTCTAAATCAATTTTATCTCTGATACCAATGAAATTTTTATATAATAACACATATTATATCATATTAATTAACTAATAATTAATGCGAAAATTAAACGAAAAATCGACAAACCTGGAAATCCGTTTCTAATACAGCGGAAGTGAATCGTAACCACGTTGAGAGTATTCTGGTTCCACAGGCGTTTGCACTTCGAGAATCGGACAGAGTTTCGCCCCCGAAAACCACGTCAAAAATAATCCGATCAACCAAAAACCGAGAGAGAGAAAATTTTTGATTTTCTCTCTGCAAGAAAACAAAATGGTCAACATTGAAATGAGGGAGGAGAACTCTTATTTATAGAGTTCTAGGTACCTCTTGATGATTTGATACATTTTGGGTCAAATTGTAGTTTAGTCCCTAAACATAAAATGTTTCTAATTTAATCCTTACACCAAATAATCAATAATTAAGTGCCGAAACTTAATTATATATATTTGATGACCTGAATATCATGGGTGGACTAAATTATTCTTTCAATTTATAAAATTAAAATAAATATTATTTAAAAAATAAAAATTTTAATTTTAATATTTTGTTTTAGTTTTTAATTTTTATTATTAATTTGTTTTACAAAAATATTTTGTATTAAAATTTTAAAATAGTTTCATACTTTTTTTTTGATAGAAAGTATAATCATATCATTAAATCATGAGCCAAACCGGCAATAATACAGTTCGGAGCTATAAAACCCCAAACATGGAAACCCGGAAAAGAACCCCTTGCCCTTACAAGAGAATGAGCAACGAGATTCACGGATCTCCGCACAAAGACAACTCTAACATCCTCTAGAGTCGTTAAAATATCCTTACAGTCTAAAACCAATAAACCATAATGTGAATCAAAGAACTGAGGACTGTGAATGGCTTTCATTGCCACTAAGCAATCTGACCGGATGATGAATTTCGAGGCCTTCCTCTCCTTAATCCACATCAAAGCTTCCCGTATAGCTAAAATCTCTAACACAGTAGGGTCTATAATGTGAGGAATTTGTCTAACGTTAGCTCGAATGAAGCAGCCATTATGATCTCTTCTAACTAATGAAACTGCACCGGAGTTTCGAAAAACCGCAGCATCTACATTCATTACTCTCCACCCTTCGTTTGGTTTCTGCCATAAGGTATCAACATTAATCACTCTCTCCTCCAGATTAGAGGCTTGATCATTAGAATGATTAATTTGCTTCCAAGAGTCCAATTCATTCTGACTGTGTCGCAAAATCCATCGTGCCGAAGTTTGTTTTTTCCTCCAAACCACTGAATTTCGATTACTCCAAATCCCCCAACAAGTTGCAATAATAACATCCCACTAAGTTTTAGGCACATGAGAAAACAGACCCAAAAGCCATTGTTCAAAGTCTTCTGGGCTTGTATGCCTCCAACCAAACCCGGATAAATTCCAGACTTCCTTGGCAAAAATATAATTAACCATTGCATGCATGATTGTTTCATCTTCTCGTTGACAGATTGGACAAACTGGTGAGATATTAACATGTTTATGGACCAGGCGCTCTTTCGTTGGTAAAGTATTCGTCGCTGCTCACCAGACTGTATTCAGCATTTTCGGCATAGCTTTAATACTCCATAAGCATTTCCATAAATCTCCTTGTCTTGCCAAGATACTTTCCCTGAGATTATGGATAGCTCTGTACCCCATTCTCACTGAGTATGTACCTGTTTTATCACCCATCTAGTACCAAGAATCTTGTGATGTGGCAGTGCTTAGGGGAATAGATAAAATAAATGTTTGATCTCGTTCATTAAACAATGAAGAAATCTTCTGAGAGTCCCACTCTCTACTACCTTGAATAAACAAGTCAGCAACCTTAAGTTCTTCCTCACCAACACGCTGTACAGAACTAACCATTCCACTATATTCACAAGGAAGCCAAGGACTACCCCATATGTTGATGCTTCTTCCATCGCCGACTTTCCATCTGCAACTTGCTCGAATCACTTCGCTTCCCCACCAAATACTCCTCCAAATTGCACTAGGGGATGCTCCAACTTGTGAATTGCAGAACATTTTATCCTTATAATACTGTGCTCTCAACACTTTAGCCATTAAACATTCTGGGTTGCTAACCAACCTCCATCCTTGCTTTGCTAAAAGAGCCTTGTTGAAGTCTCTAAAATCCTTGAAACCCAAGCCCCCTAATGACTTCCTAACACACAATTTCTCCCATTTCAACCACTTAATTCCCCCCTCGATCCACTACCTCCCCACCAATATTTATTCATTTCTTTGTGCAACTCCTCACAAATCGAATCCGGTAGCAAATATAGACTCATACAGTAAGTAGGGAGAGCCTGCGCAACTGTCTTTAGTAGCACCTCTTTGCCTGACCGTGACAGTCCCTTATGCCTCCACGTCTCCATTCGATTCCTTAGCTTCTTTTTGATGAATTCAAATGCAAATTTCCTTTTCCTACCAATCATTAATGGCATGCCCAGATACTGGCAACCATCTTCCTATTCTTTAACATTCAACAAGTCTGCAACTTCTGTCTTCTGTGTCCACGACATATTAGAGCTGAAAATAATAGAGGACTTGAGAAAATTTACCTCCCGACCGGAAGCTTGCCCATATACCCTCAACGTTTCCTTTATCAATGCAGCCTCTTCCATTGTGGCTTGAAAAAACAAAAGCGCATAATCTGCAAAGAACAAGTGTGATACTGTTGGTGCCGATCTTGCCACCTTACAGCCATGCAAAGAACCCGCTCGTTCATGCTTCCTTAAAATTGATGTTAAGCCCTCGGCTGCCAAAATAAATAGAAAAGGAGAAAGGGGATCTCCTTGCCTCAAACCCTGCTCTGGTCGGATTGGTCCAATTACCTCGTCTCCCAGTAGTATATTGTATTGGACGCTACTCACGCATTCCATCATCAAATGAATCCATTTTTGACAAAAACCCAATGCTGCCATAATTCTTTCTAAGACCCCATTCAAGTTTATCGTAGGCTTTGGCGATATCAATCTTCAAGGCTGCTGTTCCATTTCTTCCTTTTCTTTTACCTTTTAACCAGTGTACTATTTCATTAAAAACAACTATATTGTCAGTAATCAATCGGCCAGCCACAAATCCACTCTGCACTTCATCCACTACTTCTGGCAGAATAACTTTGAGTCTATTTGCGAGAACCTTGGCCACAATCTTATAAATAACATTGCAGAGTGCAATAGGTCGGAGATCTTGCATCGTCATTGGTTGATTTTTTTGGGAATAAGAACAACATTCGTGTTATTAATACCTGTTGGCAGCTTTCCTTCCTCGATCCATTGAAGACAAGCATCTGTCACTGAAGGCCCTACAATGCGCCAGTACTGTTTGTAAAATGCGGGATTAAAACCGTCCTCACCTGGAGCTTTGTCTTTATGCATGGAAAAAACAGCTTCTTTTACTTCATCTGGTTGAAATGGCGTAGTCAAAAAATAATTCTGCTGGGGCGTGACCTTACATTTCACGCAGCTAATAATATCCCTATCCTCTCCCCCATTACTCCTGTACAGATTGCTGAAATACTGAAAAACAACATCAGTCAGTCCAGATTCCTTGTTCACCCAATCCCCTTCATGATTCTGCAACTCAGAAAATGACTGTTTTTTACGCCTGCCATTTGCAAACTGGTGGAAAGCTCTTGTGTTTGTATCGCCCGATTTTAGCCAAAAAACTTTTGCACGTTGTTTCTAGAAATCCTCTTCGCATTTTAATAACCGATTTAACTCCTGTTCTGCTTCTAAACATCGAAACACTGACCCCTCATCTCTGCATTCCCTTAAACTTCCCAGAATATTCTTCTATTGTTTAATCCGTTCTCGAATTTGATGAGATAAACATCTGCCCCACGTATCTAACTCTTGACCATAAAGTTTTAGCTGATTTATAACTCCCGTTCCTATAGTATTCTGCCAGGATTTTGATATTATTTCCTTGCACCCCTCTTCTCGCATCTAGCTATTCTCGAACAGGAATCTCTTGTCTCTTTTCTGCGGCACAAATTTTCGAATTTCTAGCAGAATAGGGAGATGATCAGAAGTTGTTAATCACCGGAGACTGATTGAACCTGGCGACCCAATTCTGGTTAACCAACACTCTATCTAAACGTTGTTGCACCCAAGCCGGAGTACTCCTTCCTCTCTCCCACGTGAATGGTGTCCCAATAAAACCCAGGTCCATCAACTGACAATCTGCGATTGCATTTTTGAAGCCTTCAATTAAATAGGGAGGATGAGGAACCCGACCCCTTTTTTCTGAAGGTGAAGTGATGTCGTTGAAGTCCCCCACCACACACCAGGGCAGACTAGAAATACTACTGAGATTCCTCAAGAGATCCCACGAGGTCTTCCTCCTAGCTCTGTCTGCAATCCCATAGAAACCGGTTAGCCGATAAGGCTCTTCCTCACCCAGTGTTACTACGACATCAATAAAATGATCATGAACCCCCAACTAAGTAATGGAATTTTCTTTTTTCCAAAGCAAAGCTAACCCCGCACTATGACCCCTGCGATCCACCGCAATAAAACCAGCAAAGCCAATTTTTTGTTGGATTTTATGTATATGAACAGAATTGCAAATTGTTTCTATTAAGAAAATGAAATCAGGTCTACATTCTTTGACTAAGTGAACTAACATCCGAATTGCAGAAGGGTTGACCAAGCCCCGGCAATTCCAGCTCAAGCAACTCATGGAACAGATAATATGGACAGAAGAGAAAGACAGGAGAAGGACTAGAATATGCTCTCAACTTGGAGGCAAAGAACAACAACATCCGCAAATGTAGCAAAGATCATCATATCCACCAGATCGCAAAAGTCAACCTTTCTTCCACTCATCATTTGTAGTCCTCCCACAAGATTTATTCAGACAAATCTTAGACTCCATCCACCCCTTATCATGAACACTAATCCAAGGAAGAGATAAAACCAAAGACAAAAACCACAATTGCAAGGATAGTTTGTCTGAAAACATTGTTTCAAATCAAAACTTCAGCGACTTCTCTTCATCTTTAATTAACTCTCCAATGTTTTTATTTCACCAATTAAACCAACCTAAAAACCCACAGCCACAAATCCTCCGCTAAACAATTCAAACAAATCCTGGAAACCACAAACCCCCCATTACTAATGAGACTCACATAAACCACACCCAACCATTTTCATTGACATAAATCAAAATACAATTACAATGCTTCCACTTAACCAAACCAATCTCAACCAAAACCACAATCCAATCAACATTACCTAACTAGACTAGCACAAAATCAGACCATAATGTCAAGAACTACTAACCCAGTACAAAATAAGCAGAATCTTCTCCAAACGTCATCGACTCGAATGAATCCAGCCACCAAAACCTATCCAATCTGAACCGGAATCATCAATCGGAAACTAAACCAAATTCAAATCCTCATTCACCATTGTCCACAATCTCAACAACAAAATCGATTTTCACAAACCCAATGAACAAACCCGCACGATGAGATCACCACACGAATCACCTTAATCCAAAGCTAAAATGAAAAAAAGTAAGAAAACAAGCCTGACCCAAGGCAGAAGCATAAAACTCAAACAAAAGTTGATAGCGATTTACTCAAACAAAAGTTGAGAGCATCGGTGGATATGCTGGCCATGCAAAAACTTGCCTTTAACAACAAAGTCAAAAGGGTTTATGCAGAAGTTATGGTTTTTTTTTTTTAGATCTGGACAAAAACCAGTTGGAGAATAGGTTTTGTTTTGTGTGAAGTATGCTGACGGCAAAGGCAGTTAGTGAATCTTGTAAGTAAATAGTTTCATACTTAACAATAGGTTTGTTATGGTATATTACCAAACAATGAACTTATTATTCCACAACAATTTTACAGACAACATTTTTTCTTAAGAAGCAATTCCCAACGACAATTTCAAACAAACCATAATTTACTGACAGAATTGAATAACCTGAAGAGCAACAATTCATAACTTAATTCAAAACACAATCAACCTGAAAACAAACGTTTGCTTCCAATCAAAATGAATGTCATACACAGATTTATATATCTGAAAATGAATATATAATTTCACTATACTCTCTGTATAATCCCCAGATTTTGTATTTTTTCCTATTTGCCAAGCAATTATCACATTCATACTTTGGAATCCACTTGATCTTGCCATGATATTTTCTTCTTAACCAACTTTTTCCCATTGATTAAGCAAGTTTTGAGCTGCTTCTTCACCTTCAAAGGCTCTTCCTTCACCTCAGTCTGCATAGGTGAGTTCTGTTGCTGAACTATATCTTCCTCCAACTCAATATCCTCAACTTTTATCTTCATCAGGTACCTATGTCTTTCTCTCAAGAATCTGAAAAGATAAAGATGGAGAATTCAATCATATTGATACTAACTGGTTTCTGAGAAAGATGCTGCTAAACTGCAGAGTTCAAGCAAAACAATAACATACTGGACTTCATCGACAAGAATGTCTCTCTTCTGCTTTGCTATTCTCAACTTTTTCCTCTTCGAGACAGTATCCTGAAAGCCAACAAATAACCACACAAACCTCATAAATCAATTTCTATTTTGTTCTTATATTAAGGACATTAAAACCAAGAATTATTGAATTCATCAGATAATAATTCTCAGTTCTCCATCGAGGAAAAGAATATAACAATCCAGAGAATGTTGAGAAGAAAAAAAACAAACCTTTTGCAATTCCAGGAACTCCTCAATTAGGCTTTGATATCTAAACTTAGCTTCCTCGTGAATGAATTGTGATTCAGGAGAAATAACAGCTACCCTTTTCAAGTTCCTCTTTGACATTATATCTTCAATGCAATTCAACACAATCAAACCAACCAGATCAACAGAATTTAAGCCTCTGTTAACGTTTAAAGAATGGTGAAAACAAATCCAAACTGCACCTTTTTCGTTGACGAAACAATAAATAGATCAAAATACCACAACCCTAGTCATATTAGGACTAGGAAACCATAAAGAATACAACAACCCATAAAAAAGGTCGTGATCTTTATCCACAAAATAACAATTTTAAACCAAATATCTCAAACCAATTAAAGTTTGAAAAGGGCAGAGAGAAGAAAACAATGAGAGGAAGTGAATTATTCGGCCTTTGGATGAAACTCCGAGATGAAAGTAAGAAACCAAAAAGGGCCATGATGGGAGAGAGAGGCATTTATGGCAAGTTGTTGCTTTTAGAGGAAGTGTTTTGGAGATAGCTGTGAATGGAGGAGATTAATATGCATGTTTCCTTTTTTCTTTTTTCTTTCCTTGTTTTGTAAACGGGTTTTCTTTTCTTTCTATAGTCTGTGTTTTGAGGGAAACAATTTGCTCCAACGAATTTTTATCGAGGTCGAACAACTCGCTAGCAAACGTTTTAACTCCTAGACGGGTTACATGTTTTTTTTCAATAATAATTGGTTTTAAGGAATGTAAACTTTTTTTTTTATTTGGTTTTAAATGAAACTGCAAGTATTATTCATTCAAGTCTGCAGCAGATAATGCAGAAACAATACATGAAGTGATTATACCAAGTGCAGAGTTATGAACAATCTGCAGTCTTTCTAACGGATTCAGCTTTTACATCTTGTAGAGTTATAATAACAGAACAATTTTACCAAGTGCAGAATTATGAACAATTTTTATACAAATCTAGATTTTCTTCTTTCTTTTATCCAACTCTAGGCTTCAGGAATTGCAAGAAATTCCAGGATATGGTTGGATTAGGATATAAATTGAAACTTTTTTTGCAAATCCACCAATAAATCTTCCAGTAGTCTCTAATCACTACATTTGCTGCTCCAGAACTCCCAAAAACTGCACCATCCGGATTAATCTTGATCCAGTCCGCTCGTGGTTTTGCCCATCGATTATTTTTCTGGATAACTCTATCCATGAAGAACTTGGTTGAATCAAGAAGCCAAAAATGACAGAAAGATGAATTTTATACAGCCGGGTTTTCCAAGATCCACGGGCAGTATTAACAATACAATTCCTTAATAAATGCAGGCAAGGTAGCAGAAGTTGTTTGCTGAAACCTGCGAAGTATCCTGCCAAAAGCAAAGCTGGAACATGAGATCAGAAGAATAAAACTATATTTAGATTGGTTAGAGTTTCAAAGAAGTTATAGCATTATTTTTTGGCCTTATACCTGATACATATTGATCAACAAGTTCAATCAAGTACACCAAGTGGCAGCTGCCAAATGAGCTGTCACGGTGGCATCCCGGATTCAATTTTAGGAGGAATCAGCTCAAAATCAAGATGCTTTAATGAATTGTCCCACGAGCCAAAGAATGCAAGAATACAGCAAGTTGTTCCAGGAAGAATCAAGATTGATTAGGAAGCTGAGCAAACGTTCCTATGTTGGGATTGCACCCTTCAACCATCATGTTCTTGTACACTGAATAGGCAAGGTCAGGATTTCCAGAGACACTATAGCCGCGAATAAGAGCATTGTACGTGGTGACATTAGGTTCCAGACCCATGTGTTGTAGTTCTTCCAGTATCTTCTCTGCTTGCTCCACCATTCCAAGATTCCCGAAATTGAGTATCAGTGAATTGTAAGTGTAAAGATCAGGGCTGATGCCTCTGCTCTGCATTTCCTGGTAAAGAACCAAAGCTTCTTCCATCCGATGTGATCTTCCAAGGCCAGTAATCATGAGATTATACACAACTAAGTCTGGATCTAAACCACTTTGCTTTAGTTCCTCAAAGTAATGCATGGCATCATCAACTCTCCCAGCCATGCACAAACAATCAACAAGAATTGTGTAAGATTTCAAGTCTGGTCTTAAACCTTCCTTAACCATCCTTTTAAACAATCCATAAGCAGTATCCACATCACCCATTTTGCCAAATCCATTCATAAGAATGTTGTAAATAGCACAATTAGGTTTGATTCCATATTCCACCATCTCCTTATAGAGTTCTTTTGCCTCCTCCATTTTTCCTGACTTCAAAAGGCCATCTAGAAGCGGACCATAGGTACAAGGTGTAGGAGAGAAATCACCACTGATGAGTTCATAGAACAAATCCATAGCCCTGTCCAAATTATTAGATTTTACAAGGCTGGAGATGACTATGTTGTGAGTTACAGTGTCTGGCTCACACCCCCTGGAAAGCATCTCCTTGTGCAGTTCAAAAATTTGATTAATGTTCCCAGATTTACCACAAGAATCAAGTAACAAGTTGTATATGGAAACATCAGCGGCACAACCAACATTCTTCATCTCCTCAAAGAGATTCCAAGCCATTTCAGTATCATGTACTTCAAGACATCCGCCAATTAAATAGTTGTATGTCCTTGCTGTTGCCCTAATTTCCAATTCCTTGGTGAACTTCACAAATATTTCATGAGCAACAGTTACTTTTTGGCGCTTGCATAAGGCCTTGATAACAGGTATCAATATAAAATCATCCCGGCAGAATCCAATGGATGCTAATCTTTCACAAAATAAAACCGTCCTTTTTGTTCCAGCTTCAGTGAGAATCCCCACAATCAGTTCTTCCCATGATGGTCCATCCAGATGAAATTGAAGTCGACCAACAAGGTCCTCAATAATCTTCAATGCATCTTCTATTTTCCCATGCTTTACAATGCCCGGAAGAAGGGTGCACAAAGTTACATAATCAGGGGCAATCCATTTCTTCATCTGATGGAAAAGCCATATTGCATCATTAACTCTCTTTTCCTTAATAAACCCGTAGATGACAGTGTTGAAAGTCAGAACATCGGGGAAACAATTCATGGTTGTCATTCTGTAAAGCATTTTCAAGGCTTCATCCACCTCATCATTTTTGGAAAAGCAGTCCAACAGTGTATTGAATGTTATCGTGTTTGGAGCACATCCGCGGGCTGTCATGCTCTTGAACAATTGGATGGCCTTCTGCATTCGACCTTCTTTCCTTAAACCAGCAAGCAATGTGTTATAAGTCACAACAGTAGGCGAAAGTTTCATATCTTTCATTCTGTCAAACATTTGCCATGCTTCATCCACCCGGTTAGCCTTGTAAAGTATGTCAATAAGGGAATTAACAACAATTACATCAGGTTCACAATTGTGTTTAGACATCTCATATAGTAACTTTATAGCTTCATCCACTTGCCCTGCCTTGCCATAACACTTAATCATCATGTTATAGGTCACAGAATCTGGTGCAAGCCCACTACTTTTGAGTCCACTGAATATAGCATTTGCTTCACCGAGTCTCCCTGCCTCAGCAAGACTGTACAAAGATGCATTGCAAGCAACAATATTAGGAGCAATCCCTCTGGATTTCATATTCTCAAAAGTCTCAAGAGCCTTCGCAGAGTCACCAGATTTCCCATAGTAGTCAATGAAAAGTATGTATGTATAAGCAGTAGGCTCAACACCAAGATATCCCATGTTATTAAATAGATCTAAAGCATCATCCAGCCGGTTTAACCCTAAGAGCCCACTAATCAACGTATTGTACGTCTGAAGATTCGGCAAGACGCCTTTCTTTCTCATGACATCCAAAATTTCAAATGCTTCATCAATCTTTTCAGCTTTGCACAATGCATTAATAAGTATTGTATAAGCAGCAACATCAGGATCATAACCATCTGCTTCCATTTCACTCCAAAAATGTTTCACCATTTCTAAGTTTCCGCGGTCACTGAATTTGTCCAACAAGGTGATATAGGTCACCCTATCAGGCTTATGACTGCTACTTTTCATCTTTGTAAACAATTTGGTGGCAGTATCAAGTCTTCCAACATTACAATAAGCATCCATGAGAACTGTATATGTAACAACGTCAGGTCCACATCCTTCATCCTCCATTCTCTTCATAATCCTGGTTGCCTCATCTATTTTTCCAGCTCTCCCAAGCACTCTAATGCATATGGTATATGTGTAAACATTTGGCCTCAGCCCCAGACTCTCCATCTCTTCCAATAAACCCATCACAGTTTCAATATCCCTTCTTTTCCCCATTGCTACCATAAGTGCAGAATAAGTCTTCAGACTAGGTTCTAGACCGTCTGATACCATTCTTCTGTATGCCTCCAGAGCCTGCCTACAAAAACCAGACTGTAGTAACAAATGGATCAATCCATTATACGAATAAGCATTCAAAACAAACCCTGCCCTCCTCATCTTTTCAAGCGCAAATGGTGCTTGTTGAAGCCCGCCTCTAATATGCAAACCCTTAAATATGATTAAGTACGTGTCTGAATTCCTTCTAATGATTTGCCTTTGCATAAGATCAAACACAGCCACCATATTATCTACCCTCCGATTTGCTCTTAACACCTCAAGCATGCAGTTACACGTTTCAGTATTGTGCACAACATTAGGCAATTTAGCAACTTCCATAAAATATGAAAATGCATTATTTGGATCCGAAATCGAATTCAGAACCCCCATAACTTCATCAGAAGATACGCGCTTCTTAGGCTTCTCCTTCACCACCATAAACTCATCCATACTTTTAACTGCAACTCCGCAAGAATTTACCAAATTTCCCCTCCATTCCTTCAAATTTCCATATGACCCACATGACAATGACTTCAAAGTCCCAACCTTTCTACAACCAAACGAAACCTTCCTATGTTCCAAACCACAGAAACTACTTTCCTCTATAAAAGAGAGCTTATACTTAACACAACAAAAACACATACTTGAAGAGCATAGAACTAACTCAGCCATTAAAGTATTAATATGAATTCAAAAGAATAACGAACATGAAAAAAGAAGAGGATGGAATTGAAAAACCGTAACTTTATGAATTGATAGTATAATGGAAGATAGACTCACCCAGAAAACAAGTTTGCATGGGGTGAAAATGGTATTGGCAATGAGAAGAGGTAAATTAAGTGAATTAGAGAGTGTTGAGTTATCCAGATGAGAGTGAGTTTGAGAGTGTGGCCTGTGACTGAGGATGTAAGAAGGATGTGGCAATGAAGTTGAACATCATCACTGTCTTCACATATTTCTTCGCCATCTGATATTATCTGTATAAAAATTATAAAATAATTTATCATATCTTTATAATTTAAATAAGGAAGACATTTTTTCTATTTGTCATATTATTTTTTAAAAAAAATCGTATTTTATTGATTCTTTTGTATTTTATTCACCTCCTTTAATTTTTTATAAATAAATATAAACTTATAATTCATATTTTGTACTCTAAGATTTGTAGTAGTTTTTTTTACAAAATAACAAAAATTGTTGACAATATGCAGATTTTAATTTGATTTTATTAATTTTTTAACAAAACACACTTGTGTTATTTAAAAACTTGTAAAAATTTTTTTTTAGTCAAAAGAGCGTATTTATATTAAATCATGAAGTTAAAGAGAGTAACCTTATATGTGGAAATCTGACATAAAATATGTCACTCTAACTAATTGGTGAGTTGTCATGTTTGCAAATCTCATTGACCAAACAACTCAAACAAATGACAGAGTTGTTAAATAAAACTTAGAACATCCACTATGAGGTTAATGTCCCCCACGTAGATGACTTTATGATACCTCTCCTATAAAGGGAGAGATAGTCAGCATTAGTCAACATTAATCATTTCACTTTTGTGGAAAGATTAATGCTGAGTTTGTGTGCTCAATATATTGTGGAGTCCATTGAAAGAGTATTCATTGTAGTTACCGTTATAATTTTTTTAAAAAAATTACATTTTGCACTATAAATATATCCACCATCATTCATACTCAATATGTTATATCTTCAATTTCTCATTATTCTCTTAAAATGGATCCAAATTTTAACTCACAATTTTCTCAAAATCCAATGTCAATAATATTGAAAATTCTCAAAGCCTACTATTTTCTTTTTATCCTTCAAATATGCAAAATTTTCAAAATCTACTATATCCTTTTTTCCACCCACAAATGCAAAATTTAGAATATTTTTAAAATCTCAAAACGCAGCTAATTTACCATATCGCTTTTTTCACCCACAAATGCAAAATTTTTCACATTCACTTTTACCCCAAAAATTTGGGATTTTTCAAGACCAAATGTAGTGTAATTTTATTATTTTTTAATAATTATGCATTTTCACAATTTATTTCGCAGCACTAGTTAATGTAATTCTATGTTTCTATATTATTTATGTATTTTATTGTTAAATATAATTTATTTATTTTATTATTTTTTATAATATATGTTAACTCTACATTTATATTAAAAAAATAAAAGAAAATATTTAACCCAAATAATTAGTAAAAAATTCAAACATCATAATATTTTATTATTTATATTAAATAATGAATGAAGTATAATAGATCTCACAACAAGGTTTAATGAAAGGTTTATGAGTAAAGAGAAAAAGTTTAATAGATGAGGTGTTAGTAGAATGTTAACGTGACATGTCCATCAACCTTTTGAAAAGATTAATGAGTAAAGATGTCCTTATAATCTTTAATAATGGAACCAAAAGAAGAATTGTCATCATCGTCAGGTTCGATAGTCTGAACTACTTTCAAGCAGTTTATCTCTACAAACACGTGACTTTGGCAACGATCACGAATCCAACTCAAAGCTTCTCACACTCTTATTGCCTCTACTAAATCAGTTCTCCTATAAAGTAAATTATGCATAATGTAGCCACCAATAAATCACCCTCTGATATCGCGACACACTAGGCTCACCGCTACAGAAGACTCAAATATTGCCCCATCGACATTATACTTAACCCCACCAACCGGAGGTCGTTGCCACTTTGCATGAGAGTCCTGAATCTGTTCCTCTTTTGGCTTCTCAACTGTCTTAGCATCAAGTCAACTTTACAACAGACCCGAACTTCTTTGTGTAATATGCCATGCATTGGGTTTTTTTATTTTCTCTTATAAGTTTGTTTCTACTTTGCCAAATGCCCCATACTAATGTTGTTATCTTGTTCCAATTATGTTGTGGCACCCTCTTCAACATCAAACTCAACCACTCCTTAACACATGACGGATTGAGACACCAAACTTCATCCATACCTCTCTCACAACATTGCAAGATACCAAACTGTGTAAACCAATTTCCTCCATCGTGTGACAAAAGGGATATGTGGTTTCAATCGACACATTCTTCAAAGTGTTGCTCTTATTGGGAGGCAGTTTTTGATTGCTCGCCTAAGGTAATGAATCATCTTGGGAGGAACTTTGAGAGTCAGACTTGTATCCATAAATCAGCATCCTCTTCGTTGACGACATTCATGGTTTTTTATCACAAAATGCATACCAGTGCGAACTGAATATATGCCTCTGTGTTTTGAGAACCATATAAACTTGTCTGGTCGGTGCCTTGAAATGATTGGCATACTAAGAAATTTTAGAGAGTCTTCCGTATTTAGCATACTACGAACTTTTAGAACATCTCAATCAGTTATTATTTCATTTAACAATTGGCATACCATAAGTCCTTCTCCATCGTCCAACATAGGAGAATTAATCTATGGTTATTGTTCATCTATTAGCCATGACTTTCCCCACACTCTGACACCCTTCCCATCCCTTATCCTCTATCGACACCCTTTCTCTAAAATCTTCCTGGCCTTCCATATACTCCTCCAAATATATGTAGGATTATCACCTAATGGTGCGAACATGAAACTAGAGTCTCTGAAATATCTTGCTTTAAGTATCTTTTTCGTTAACCAATCGGGTTTGGCTACTAGTCTCCATCCTTTTTTGGCAACCATAGCCATGTTGAAATCTGTTAGTTTTCGAAAGCTCATACCCCTTGTATTTTTTTATGCATATAGTTTATCCAAATTAAACCATCAAATTCCTTTGCCTTCTCCTCCATTATTCCACCAATAACCATTCATAACTTTCTCCAGTTCATCACAGGTACTATCATGCAACAGGAACAAATTCATGATATAACTAGTCATAGCTTGGAGGAAGGTTTATATCATAATCTCTTTACATGCCTGAATAACGGAAGAGAACTCTAAATTTGAATTTTTTTCCAAAATCTATCCCTGATATATGAAAACATAGCATTCTTCCTCCTACCTATATGCATTGGCATTCCCAAATAGCTTTCCTCATTTGCAATTTCTCTAACTCTCAATTCATTACATAATTAGGACTTTATCTAAGATGTGACACAAAAACATAAAGAGATAGTTGATTTGCTTCAATTTACTGCCTTCTCTAAGCCTCCTGATAAATTAGTAAGACTTCATTGATCCTTTTACTTTCAAGGATATCTGCTCTGAAAAATAAATAAGTTTCATCTGCAAAGAAGAGGTGTGACATAGTCTGAGCTCCTCTAGCCATTTTGCATTCATGAATCCACCATTTGCCTCATAATTCTTAATGAGGAATGTGAACCCTTCCACACATAGGATGAATAAATATGGCGATAATAGATCGCCCTGTCTTAATCCCTGTTGTGGTATGATTGGTGTAACGCCCTCCATTTTTCGTAAATTTTAATTTTAATTTAATATTTAAGAAAAAGATGTAGAAATTTTTCGCGAAATGTTTTAAAAAAATATTGGTGGAAAAAGTTTAGAATATATAAGAATTTAAAATTTAGTAAGGTTAAGTCAAACCGGAAGGAGGAAAGGCATAAAGAAGGTCACCGGTTGAACCAAGGGTAAAATTGTCTAATTGATATATATATATGTGTGTAAATCTATCCATTTCTTTCCACACTCCATTCCAAACACGTTTGGCTCCCAAAAATAGAAAACCAGAAACCCAAAACCCTAGCTAACCTCGAACCTCGATAAACCCTGGTGATCGGGAGGTGTAGGATCGAGTAAAGAGCGGTAATTGGTAAGTTTTTACGACTTATATATGGTTAATCACGTTTTTGTGGTACTTTGA
>CANYCX010714169.1:0-18026 GCA_948193385.1 Breynia disticha f. nivosa
ACAGGCTGGGCCTGATTATGCCGGGCGAGAGCTCGATGCTGGTCTGGGATCGATGTAATCGGGAGAGATCTCGATGTGCAATACCTGAGATGGGTATGTGCTATGTAGTACCTGAGATGGGTACATGATGAGAAAAAGAAAAGAAAAGAAAGAAAAAGAAAAGAAAAGAAAAAGAAAGAGAAAAAGAAAGAGAAAAACAAAAGAAAGAGAAAAGAAAAAGGAAGACCCCGGGGCAAGCATTTGCATGTGATTTGCATTTGCATCGGAGTCGCATTCGTACATAACATATAAATTATTGCATAATTAATAAGTTATGAATACGACTGAATAAACATTTACGATTAAATCGATGAAAATAAATTAAGCTTGATATGCTTAATACCCTGAGAAAATAATGAGATAAAAAAATAAAATGAGTAGACATAATAGGTTAGAGGAGAATCATATTCCCTAAGGAATATGGATTTTTCCTACGCCACTTACTGAGCTTTCTCGCTCACTAGGACAATTTCTTTAAAATGTGTAGGTCGTTGAAAGTTACCAGTGGACCGGAGTTACAGTGATTTTGCACCAGACTTGCTGACGTCAGAGGTGGAGCTCTACCGTTTTATTTGTGTACTGTTTTCATATTGAGGATTTGAACATATTTGAAATATGTAATAATTTGAGTTTGGATTTGTTTTCAAACTTTTATTTGCTTCCGCTGAATTTTCTGAATTTCTGAATTATGTGTTAAATTATTGTTGTTGTAATCGATTTGGGCCCGTGTATGTTTTTGAGAAAATTATATTTAATTTTCTTCCTCCTCTAACTTATATTCTAATTAACTATGATTTTACAATTATTTTATAAAGATGGTTAATTAAATTAAAAACGGGATTTTATTTTTGGGGTTCACAGTTGTAGTTGTTTATATTTTTTTTCATGTTCTTCGATAACATATCCAGCAAATGTTTGTAATTTGCATTGCATGACAGCAACATTCCTATTTATTGAATTTTATGTAATTTCCATCTGAGTCTCACATACTGTCATATTTGAGAAGAATTTAAATTTGTTGGATTCTTTCTACCTGCAATATGAAATAAAAAAATTTAATAATCTATATGTGAACAATTAATATTATTTCAAACCATTGTAATTTTCCTTTTGTGAACAAGTGTGAACTCTCATTGGTGTTATTGTTACATACATATATTAAGTGAACTATCTGAACAAATTATTATTCTTATTCTTATTGTTATTATTATTATTATTATTATTATTCTTATTCTTATTCTTATTCTTATTCTTATTCTTATTCTTATTCTTATTCTTATTATTATTATTATTATTATTATTATTATTATTATTATTATTGTTATTATTATTGTTATTATTATTATTATTATTATTATTATTATTATTATTATTATTATTATTATTATTGTTAATATTGTTATTATTATTGTTATTATTATTGTTCTTATTATTATTGTTATTATTATTATTGTTCTTATTATTGTTATTATTATTATTATTGTTATTATTATTGTTATTATTATTGTTATTATTATTATTATTAATATTAATATTATGGTTATTATTATTATTATTATTATAATTATTGTTATTATTATTGTTATTATTATTGTTGTTACTATTATTATTGTTATTGTTATTGTTATAATTATTTTTATTTTTATTTTTATTGTTGTTATTATTATTATTGTTGTTATTATTATTATTATTATTATTATTATTATAATTGTTATTATTATTGTTATTATTATTATTATTGTTATTGTTATTATTATTACTATTATTATTATTATTATTATTATTATTATTATTATTATTACAATGATAGCGCACATGCCTATTCAAATCAAATAGAAACCGGCCTATTAAATGCATCTTTCAACTCCACGTTATTCACAACATACAAAAAGATCATGCAGTTCTGATTTTAGGGTTTATGTCATAGTCGTTTAGTAAAGTTGTGTAAATTTCTTAAGAAAGCCTTATGCTAGTTTTGAAATCATTCTTTAAGAAACAATCTTGTTTTATAACTATTAAACTTATGAAACTCATATCTTCAATGAAAAATGCAATAAGGACACATTCAATAAGGAACACTTATTTTATTACTTGGGTTTAATTAATGAGAACTTGTATTATCATTAAATATTTAATGAGGAACATGTTTTCTTTAACTTAGGACTCACTTGGGTGGAGGTAAGCGAGGAAGAGAAATTGTGCTTCCTAAGAAGTATACAAAATTGTCTTGCTTGGTTGCATTTTCGAATTCATCTTTTCAGGAAGTTAAACACTATACTTCCTCATATTCAAGAGAATTTATTGACCTAGCAAAACCTAGGCAAGTTGAACCACTTTTATTATTTTATTCTTAAATTTATCTCACAAAATATCTAATTAGCTATTGATGAGGAAAATTATGTAAATATCGATATTAATTTATAAAAAAATTTAATAAATATTATCATTGATGGTGGTTTACCCTACGTTTCTAATAGGCAAGTGTACCTATTAGTGCAGTAACTGTTTAAAAGCCTCAAATGTCGATCCCACAGAGACAAATTACTAACTACTTAATATTTATTATTATTTAGCCTACCAAATATAATAGAATTAATTAAAAAAATAAATTTCTAATTAAACTAATAAGAAATAAAAGTTAAGAGATTAAAGACAATTTCTAAAGGCAACATTTAGATCTCGAATCCCTAAAGTTGTTTAACAGTCAACTGGAATTAGAATTATTAATGTTATGACTAGACCATGGCGATTTCTAAATTATATTAATTCCTCTATCAAGGTAATTAACGTCTAATATTAACTAATTTAGCTTGAAATCTCTTTCTAAGTTAAACTAATTAACACTACATTAAATTTTGTGAATTACTCTATTAAGTTTGACCTTAATCCAGAGGATTTATGTCAATCTATCTCTAGATTTGCTTGCAATTTCTTTTAATCATAATTAGGAGTGATCTATCATATATTTGATTTCTTGATTAGCCATATACAAATCACTATGTCAATTATAAACAATCGTTCAAGCAATCAACAATGGCAAAATAAGTCATAACTCATAACTAAATCTCAGTCAACAAACAACGCAACAATAAGACAAAAATCCAAAATCTAGTTCAACAAGCAATGGTTCATCTCAAGCTAAGTGTCTAAGAAGTTTAGTTCATAATTAAAGGAAAAATAATAGAAAAGATAGAAGAGAGTTGGTTAACCACAGAGAAAACCATGATGATTCCACTGTAGATGACCTATCTACTCCTTAATCTTCTCTGCTCTTCGCCTCTAATCGTGTTCTTCGCTGCTTGGCCTTTCGAGAAATTATTTTTTTCTCTCTAGGAATGGTATGGAATGATAGAATGATGATGGGAATATGAATGATTAATGAATGGTGGCTGATATGACCTTAAAAACCCTACCTTTTCTCTTTTAACATGACAAATACCCAAAAATTTGGAATTTTGGCCAAGTCCACGGACGGTAATATTTGAACTATGACTGTGAGTGCTCTTTTAATGTTTCTGATCAAGTACATTTGTGTGACCATGTCGGTGTAATTATGCTTCTGTCCGTGTAATAGTAGTACATTTGTCTGTGTAGTGTAGTAAACTCTTCAAAACTTGTCTGTTTCAACTCTATTTTATGTAAATTTTGTCCATAATTCGTCCAGATTCATTACCTAATATGAAAATAAAAGAGAACATTTATCAAACAACACCACACTTGAAACTTTTCTTGTTCTCAAGCAAAACAGAATAAAAACAAGAGTCATATTAATTAACAAATATTTCAGCAATAATATGAGGCATATTTCAATTCAGAATAAATTTATCAAACTTTACAAGAAACATGCAATAAAAATAATTATCCTATTTCGTCAAACTAACACTTCAAATCATCCTATATAAGCAACAAACCAGCACAAAAAAACAAGTCCAAACAATTCCTCAATTCATCTTGCAAGAATCTTTAAACTTTATTTAATTCATTTAAGTCTTAATATTGACTATACCAATTATAGCACACTTAAGACAATATATTGAAAATTCGATTGCTGAGTTTATTTCTTGTTCTTAAACTTATTCATTCATTATTTATTCTCTCTTTTTTAGCAATACTCATATAACAGACAACAGAGTAATTATCGAACCCATGCATCAGACCGAAATATATTATTTTTCTAATTTTGAGCTTTGAATGGTTCCATAAGGAAGGTTAGCTCTAGTCCTATTTAAAGTTGTTGCATTCACGAGGGAGAACATTCCTGACTTTGCTTAAGCCAAAAGAGACACATACCATCTCACTTGGGCTTCAGAGATAAAAATTTTTCTCTTTTTTTTCTGTGCTACAATTAATATTGACAACAACATTATCAATTACAGTATAATTTTTATATCTTATCAAAAAACCTTAGAAATGATCAAACCTACTCATCTGCATTAACATGCAACTGGTACACTTTAATTATTCATTTTAGTTAAATTCATGAAACAACAACCATATATATTGTGTACCAAATAAAACCTAACAAATTCACTCAAAATGTAAAAATTATCTCACAATTAACACCTTAATAAATGGTTAATAAAATACGACTCCTGCCCCATACTTAAACAGTGCATTATCCTTAGTGCACAAAATAAAATCAAACAAAGTTACACAAATGAATAAGAGGTGTGTAAAGTAAAGAGACAAGAAGTGGGCTTTCCTGGTTTTATCTCATTTACAAAGATTTAGGCTCGTGGACTTATTGTTAGGGCATCACATTGGTCTAAGGGGAATGAACACAATTTTCTAAAAATACGTTAAACAAAAGAAAAACAAAATAAAACAATAAAGTAAATAAAAGAAAAATAAACATAAATAAAAATAAAACAAAAAATAAAAGTTAAAAAAAATATAGAAAATAATTAGTGTTTAATGTCGGATTAGTCTTCCAAATAAGTACAAGACCAAATAAATATTAAAAGAAGAAAAATACAGAAGAACCACATTAAAATTAGTTCGCCTTAAAAACTTTCGACCAAGCACCAAAGTGAATGTTCAACGTTAGTAAACGATCAAAAAGGGATTACACGGTCGAAGTTCATTCATTACACGAACACACTTGTGTTTGTGTACATAAACAGTAAATCTACACGGTCAAAGGCATACAATTACATAGACACGCTTGTGTCAGTGTAGTTGTTCAGTTTGCTAGAAAAAATGTACCTGTTCGTGTTTTAAACTCAGAATGGACTTACCACCGCGTACAATACTTCCCGTAATTGTCCAGGACTCCTGAAGCTTCCTTAACGTTGGTTTAGAAAACATTTCTCCATCGCACAAAAGCAATATTTCAACTAATAATTGCCAATCCAAGCATTAACACAGAAACAAAATAAAAATAAACAAACTAACTCAAAAGAGCAAAAAAAAATAAAACGCATAAACTTAAAACGTTGGGTTGTCTCCTGACATGCATTTCTTTTACTTCATTAGCTAGACATGGCCAGATTATCGTTTTTCTCATCCTTGATCCTGATTTGCTTTGGCATACCAAAGTGGTTCTTTTTTATTCTTTTACAAGAGTCATATGTCCAGTGGTTTCAATTCCTCTTCACGAACTCCCCCACGATCTTTCTAACTCTTACTAGTTACTGTTGGTGTCACCTTTTTCAGCTCTGAATCCTTTTATGTCAACCTGATAATGGCAATTGTGCCTTATAGTAATTATCCTACATAACATCTAGTACTACAAGTTTGACTACATTGACACTAAAACATAAATTATCATTAATCTTAGCAGTCTCTCTTTTCGCAGTAGAATTACGCAGGACTACGTCATTATTTTCCATCCTGAACAAACATCAATAAGTTTCCTATAGCCAAAAATAGCCTACCATGAATTAGAGGAACTTCCTCATCCTTACATATATCAATTATGAAAAAAATCATTTCTATAAATAAATTCACCAACCCTAACTAATATGTCTTTGACAATACCAAGAAGGTGTATAACTGACCTATCTGCCAGTTGCAGTGTCAGTTTTATTATGAGTTGAAGAAGGGTTGATAATAGGTAAACATAAAAGGAGAAAGGATACAGAAAAATAGAAAGTCAAAGCGGTTTATTATGAGTTGACGAAGGGTTGAAATAGGTAAACATAAAAGGTGAGTAGTTCGCATCTTCTTAACCCGAAATGGCTGGGGGAGAGGAAAGGTTCCTTTTTAGGGTACTCCTGGGAACATATCCAATGGAGACGGGGTAGGGCATGTAGCTTAGAGGATTAGAGCACGTGGCTACGAACCACGGTGTCAGGGGTTCGAATCCCTCCTTGCCCACAGCCAGCCAAAAAGGGAAGGAGCTTTTCATCTGGAGGTAGGAGAATCATGATCAGGATAGTGGACCTAAAGCTATGGAACTTGGGTGTGGGTCTTTTGTCGAAATAGAACAACTTTCCTTTTCTTCTTCTTCTTTTTATTTTTCTTTTTTTTTCATTTTTGTTTGAAATTTTGTTTGAAAAATTGTTTCGTTAATGTATCCTTCATGGTAATACTTTTAGATATAGTATGCTGGGCCCGAATAAGCATTGTAAACATAAAAGGTGAGTAGTCTAACTCGCTTCTAAATACAAATTAATATGAAATTTAATTATGCAATAGAAAACGATTGGTTGATATATATATATATGTATATATATGATTTCAATCGCATGATAAAAATGAAATCGAAAGTAATAGGTAAATGTTTATTCTAGACAATTTGTATAAGTAAAATATTAATGGAATTGTGAACAGATACGTTACGATAGTTTAATGATTATTTATAGAATTATATTTATATGATATTGATATACAAAATATAATTGTTGATACGATTTGATTGGTGTTGATATGTTTTTTGAGTGGTGATTGGTTGGTGATTATATGATCAATCATTTTAGAGATGCAGAATAATATCAAAGAGGAAGTATCACTCTGGAGAGGAAGTAAATTACTGGAGAGGAAGAATAAGCCGAGAAATGATATTATACGTTAAATGTTGCATAATTATAAATGATAAATGTTACGAGTATAAACATTACAATTTCAATAAATTTGAAAAGAATAATTATGAGTACATGTTTTTACGATCATAGGTACTATATTCTGATTTATGAAAAGGAATATTTTATTGAATTATATGTTAATGTTTTTATTTTTGACTACTAACTGAGCTCGCAACTCACCAACTGTGATCGTATATTTTTTTCAGGACCAGGTAGTGAGACAACTTAGCTTTTGGGATTTCTACAGGTGGGTTAGCTGCTACTTCCAACACTCTCTCTCTTTACTATACACCAACTAGGAGTTGATATCTTTGGCATTTTCATGTTGTGTGTATATTGGATGTGATCTACGGTGTTATAAATGATATTAGTTTTAGTTGCGATGTTTGCTGTTGTTGGATGACGTTGGTTTAGTATATATGAGTGTTGTTTGTTATTCTGAACGATATTATAGGTTGAGGTGCATGTTGTTATTGATAAGAGAACTTATATGTGTGAGAGATTGTGTTTTTGAATGAGATTGATGTCTGGATTGAATACAGATTGATTTTATGTGTATTCCAAGTTACACTAAATGGACACAAACTTATTTAAATGATACAAGCTTGTGATGTATAGAATAGAGGCTATATTAGATCAATGCAAGAACAAGCCCATGAGTGTGTTGACTAACACAATCTGTGTTCTAATTATTTATCTAATCGAGTTGTAAACTATTTAGATAAAATAGGAATATGTTTGAAAATATATCACAGCATGACACGTATAGGTATCGAATTTAACGAGCAGGAAGTAAAGTTTTCAATTATACGATAAAAATAGTCAATATGAATAGTAATTTTACGATTAATAAGATAATATGGTTAAGATATTTTAAAATTGAAGCTTGACTCCATCCATTCTCACTCCTTGATCCAAAATAGAGATGTTGTCTAAAAATCTAATTCTTAGGAGCGATCATCAACCTCTACATCCAACTATAACATACAAACATCTAAAGGGTCTCCTTATAACATGTACCCTGCTGCGATCCAAAACCTAAAGTATGTGACAAAGAGTAGGTAGGTGTACGATGCTCAGATACCCCCTCCAACGTTCCTGAATGAGGGAAGGTGTAGGTAACAACTTTGTCATCCACTCCTAGAGTGAGCTGACCATGTTTGCCATCAAGTAGAGCCTGTACCATAATTAGGAAAGTTCTCCCTAGTATCAGTGAATGCTCTGCACTCTGAGAGTCTACTACCACAAAATCTAGCCAAAATATGAGATTATCAACTCTCACAAATACATCAGTTACAATCCCTCTAGCTGAGATAACAGATTTTTCTGCCAGTTAGAGGGATTTAGTAAACTCATGCAGCTCAACCCCTTGCAACTGACTAAAAACTGAATACGACATGATATTAATGCTTGACCTGCTATCAACCAGCGATTATGCATCGAACATATTATCGAGGTAGCTGGGAATAGAGAAACTTCTAGGGTCAGGTAATTTTGTTGGGATCAGAGGGGTATCAATAAAGTTTTTGGCAAGTCGGGCGACTAAGCTCGTGTAACGTCCTGAAAATTAAAGGAATTAAAATATATGAAAAATATCTTAAAATGGGATCGAATCTTATCGATTTAGGTAAAAAATTGGGAAAAACAGCAGACAGCACGAACATGAGCACACTCTCGTTCTCATGAAGGATGATCAGCACGACCTCATGCTCATCCTGGAAAATTGGCATGTCCTCGTGTCGACTTAATTGCAGAAGGAGCTCGTGCACGATGAAACAGAAACTCGTGCCAAAAAAGCACGGCACGACCTGTCAGCACGACTCGTGCCCTAGGTCGTGTCTGTTGGGTTTAATCGAACAGTATCGGTTCTGATTGATTCACTTTTAAAAACAGAGCAAAGTAAGCTAGTAGGTGAATCAGAGAAATCATAGATCAGTGAGGAGGTGAATTCTAGCAAGAAGAAACTTAGTTTCTTGTAAGAATCAATGCCCAAAGTCATTTAAGGTAAGTTATCTTCTTCTTTTTCATAAAGATTGGAATTAAGCTTGCTGAATCAATGATGTTATGAGGTTTAGAAGTCGAGTTCGGTTGCTGGAAACATAAGAGTTAATAGCTTAAGAGTTGTCAACTTGCTGAGAAATGCTTTAGAGCATTGGACAAGGATACAAAGGAACTTAGAAGAATTATTTCTTGAAAAAGGAATGCAGTGAATTGCTAGGGGGATGATTTGATGAGTTTAGATGTAAACTCAGTAATTAATTAAGTGATTAACAGCCTCCATATGTTTGTTTTTGTTTAGGAGGATCTAGATGCGATTCGGACCGAAGTTCGCGCCCGACGCCAACTTCGTAAAATAGTCGAGGTAAGTGATTGACAAAGAATCTTTAAATTTTAATAATGAATTTTGAAAGCTTGAATATTAATTCTTGTTTGTGTTATGTGCTATGAGCATGTTGATATTGTTATTGGTATTGGCTTGATTTTGTGTTCTTGTCTTGAAGGTGATTGGTATGCTCATTTGATATGTTGATATTTGGTTGACATCTCATTGATGTTAAAAGCATGTGATTACTTATATGATTGAAAAGCATATGATTTGCTTGGTTGAGCTGAATATGATATTGAAAGTGGCCATTGAATGCATTATCAATTCATTCATTTGTGTTGCTTAATTGTGTGACATTGGGCCGATATCCTAGGTTGGGCCTGAGGATTATTTCGAGAGAGATTCTCGATGCCGGTGAGAAGCTGATGATATTTTGAGAGAGATTCTCAATGCCGGTGAGAAGCTGAGGGAAAAATGAAAAGAAAAGAGGAAATATGACTCCGGAGCATTTGCATGTGTCTGCATAACATTCATATGCACACATATGAGATGGCATTCATGTTTAGCATGTGATTCTTGCTTATTTATATGCGAATACTAGAATGATATAATTGATATGAGCTAGTATGCTTGATATGGATTCTAAGTGAGTATGTATGTTTTTTTCCATAATGATAACTCTGATGTAAGTTTGCTTGTTATCTGAGTGTACATAGGGTACATATGAAACACTGAAAATATGTATAAAGAAAAGTACTTAACTACTACTCAATGGGAAGAAAATCAAAATCGAAATTGTAAAGTCAGTAGCTCAGCACGCCCGTCGTGCTGACCAGCATGTCCTCGTGCTGACCAGCATGCCCTCGTGCTTCTGTGCAATCTAGGAAAGATTATGAGAACACCCTCGTGCTCAAGGGAGGCACGATCGTGTCACCTGGAAAAATGAGATTTAAGTATGGCTCGTGTTTATATTGGCACGACGTGCGAACTGGGAAAGTATGATGAGCACGCCTGTGGTCATAGAGCACGACCTCATGTTGTTCCCCTGTACTTTATTTATTCAATACTCTGTGATTTCCTTACTGAGTATTTGTACACTCACACTGTTGGATTGTTTAATGATGTGCAGATCGTAGGTAGATGCTTTTAGAACATATTTGTGGTGATCAGAGGCTTAGAGCGATATTCGACTGAGGTCTGGCTCCAGTGATTTTGTATTTCAGCTTTTGGTTTTGTACATTGATGTACGTATTATGTATATATATAGTTTGGATATGTTTTCAAACTAGACTTTTGCTTCCATATGTGAGTACAAATCTTTGGGCCCCACAGGGTTGTTTTATAAATATAAGTATTTATTTTCTCTCTCCTCTTATATATTATATGATTTTGATGAAAATCAGGATATATGTTTTAAAATTTTGAGCTCTTGCATCCTAAGAAGCCTGCTGGGATGCAACTGCTATAACATCATCTCCAATAGGGTATCCGTCATTAAAAATTATCTCCTCCTCTACCCCAAGTGCAGACTGGTATGGGGTAGGAATCTTCCCGTATGACAGAACAACAACACTCACTTATTCTTTAGAATTCTTTTCTGTACTACTAGGTAGCGAACCCTAT
This sequence comes from Breynia disticha f. nivosa, assembly GCA_948193385.1. NCBI lineage: Eukaryota > Viridiplantae > Streptophyta > Magnoliopsida > Malpighiales > Phyllanthaceae > Breynia > Breynia disticha. The sequence continues at coordinate 11,014 of CANYCX010714169.1, forward strand.
GGCCTAATGCTGAGTTGTTTTGCCATCTGACTCATTTGAAACTCAAGATTTTTTTAGTGTGGTCTGTAAATCTCAATTTTATCATTTTAGGTCCTCTCCCTCCTCTCGGCTCATCAAACCTTGCCCTCTCTCTGCCAATTTCTTGAATTGCCACCATTGGCACTGAAGGAAAGAAGCCACTAGAGGTAGGAAACTTTTGGTTTCTCGCATGTGGTGGCTTGTGAGGAGGATTTATGCTAGAATGAGGAGGGTTTTTGGGAGGAGGGCGATGTAAAGAATAAGATGAATTCTTATGTGGCTGGTGTGAAGTATAAGAAGGATGGTAAGATGACTAATAGGAAGACAATAAATGTGAAAAAGAAGGCTAATGATGAGAATAAGATGGCTGTTGTGAATGAGCAGGCTGAAAGTGTCTAGGTGAGTGCGGCTGAAATGGTGATCTCTAGTTGACGTACTCCACCCTCTCTATAGGTGGGCTTGAAGGATAAGCATAATGTGAATTGTCATATGAGTATGACGTGTAGTGGTAGGTCTTTGTAGAGTGGCCACCGCCACAAATGATGCAATGAACAGGTTTTGGGACTGGATGTCCACCAACAACTTGCTCCTTAACTAACCTAGTGAGATCTTTGATTTATTTTCCCTAGACCATCAATTGCACTCGAGATATGTAATATGATCCACCTACAACATTGTGGAATGCTGCAGAATTTGAGGTCTTGCACGTCTATTAACTCTGTCGCTCCAAGTATAGCTGTTTAGTGTCATTTCCTCGATCAATGTCATGTACTCCTCTGGACTCTTATACAGTCTGGATCCACCAGCAATTGAATCCAGAGCTTGCTTCGTTTCCAGTGTAAGCCCATTGTAGAAAGTCTTTACCTACAACCATTGGTTTAACCCGTGGTGTGGGCATCCACGGAGGCATTCCTTAAAGCGCTATCACATCTCTCCTAAACTCCCCTACGCATACTGCATGAACTTTGTAATCTCTGCTTATAAACATGTTGATCGTGCAGGTAGGAAGTACTTCTCGTAGAGTGATGACACAACTGGTCCCACGTCTAGATCGATCCTAATGGTAGGCTACAAAACCATGAATGTACATTGTCTCGAAGCGAAAAAATAAAGAGGATAAGTCATTTCGCATCCTTAGACACACCATTGAACTTAAACATATCCAAGATCTCCAACAAGCTCGCCATATGAGAATTTTCATCCTCATACAAATTCCTGCCAAACTATAACTGACTCTAAACCATCTAGATTACTTGCGGTTTAATCTCGTAATTATTTGCAGCTATCCTAGGTCTAGTAATTGCTTGACCGATCCCACAAATGGGAAGTCTGGAAGAGTCCAACAGAATTTGTATAGGTCTGCTACTAGTAGCTGCTCTCAGTGACTACTTTGTCTTGCTTCTCATATGAGTGTGCATATACTACGACAAGAAACAAGACAAACAAAACACTCAACAACCAACAATAACAAACAAGAACAACAAAATCAAAACGAAACAAAACAAAACAAACCAAGTATCTCCAATGAAAAAACCCAAAGATAAAATAAACATAAAAACAAAAGGAACATAACGCAAACTGACAAAACAAATCAATAACTCAAAATCAAAATCAAAATCAACAAAGTAAAATAAAAAGAAATAGACTAAAAACAACAATAACAAAATATGAAAATAAACAAACAAGAAAAAACAAACAAACAATGCAAGAAAATAAAATGATTGGCCCCTTGAACATCACAACTCTAACACTATGACAAAGCTAGCTGAATTCCCTGGCAACGGTGACAAAAACTTGACGATTCATAACTCTAAGTGACAAAAATATATACGCAAGTGCACACAATCAAGTAATAAATGGGAGTAAGAACTCGACCCAGTTATCGTACCCTAGGAAAAATAACTAAATGTCATGCGAGTCATCGTTGTTTATTAAAATTCCAATCAAATTAAAAGTTGATTTTTGATTTCAACTAAACTAAAGAAAATTGAATGCGACTAAACCTAAAATGAATGAATTGAAATTGCAAGTAAATGAAAAAAATGAGTAAAACTGAAATACCACAAAACTAAAGCAATGTAAATAAAAGCAATCAAAGTAAACTTGCAGGAGAATGAATCAAAACACAAATTGCATTAACTCTAAATTCAAAACATCATCCAAACACATAAACTAAATGCAGCAGAAATTGTAAATTTAAAATAAACATATCCAACTAACATCTAAAGCATTAAAACATAAATCAATTCACAAAACCATAAAAACCAAATCATAAGTACATCAATAACATAAATAAAATTCAGAATAAAGTATTAGAGGAGCGTAAAATGTAATGCGATTGCTGAAAATGTAAACGAAAGCCAACGTAAGTGAATATATAGCAAGACCCAACCAAAACCTTACAAGAAAACATAAAAGAGAATTAGAAATCGATCGACAACTTAAACAACATGATTGAAATGTAAATGTGGAAAGTGGAAATTGAAAGAAAGCATGTAAATGGAAGCTAAATGTACGAAATCTACTCTAAATTGGAGCTAAGAACAAAATCAATCTATTCTACGAATGGTTACATAAAACCTAATCTAATGCGTGAATCCCTTTGGAAACCCCTCTTTATCACAGAACATACTGTTTTGTCACCCGACACGGACATGCTGACAATGGCATGGGTCATGATCCGTGTTTTAAATCAAATAGCACGGTATTAACACATGTAGAACACATTTCGTGCCAAAAATAATTCAGCACGGTGGTCGTGCTTCAGAGCACAACCTGTGTTGATCTTTAAATAATTAGCATGTGCTAGTGCTCTCATAGATGGTCTATGTGTGGATTTTGGGCTTGAATGGTGACCAACATGACTTGGCACTGTTAATGCCCATTTCTCTCCCAAATCAAAATAAGCCTGTTTACAATTCTATCTCAAATCATAATCAATATAGATTATTGCATCAAGAATCAAAATCGTGCAAAAATAGTCGATAATCTATAAAGATATGAACTATTCTGCGCGTAAAATCACATTTAAACTTAAAAGTTGTTTTTCAATCAAAAACGGTTTTAAGTGATTTTTTAGGCGAAATTAAGCCAAGATGCGCGCATAATACTCAATTATGGTATGAAAAATATGCTCATATGCGCACATCAGTAAGTTAGTTCTCACTTCTCTTCAAAGTGATAATAGTGAAAGAATGGAAAATCCCTAAGTGAGAGCTAAGGTAGTGGAGTAGGTGTTGTTTGTTGAACCACTCTAAATCTCTGTGCTTTTCTTGTTCATTTATCTTTACAAAAATTTATCATTCTATTAATCTCTATTCAAACTCCCTTTTCTAGAGGTTAATTACACTTTACAGTCATATGTATTAAGCATGAAGACAGCTTAAAAGGGTGCAAATTTCATTAAAATAACTCAACAAATGTCAATTTTCTGACATTTCCCAGCAAGTTGAAGCATGTGGTACATTGTTGCACCAAAATCAAATTTCATTGCAGATGGATCCTATGAACCCTTTGCTTATAAATAAAGAGAGGGAAATCTACTAGGAATATTGTCGCCTCTTAAAATGTGAGCAATTTTACAAGAAAAAATTGAGAGAACGACGGGTTACTTTTTTGTGAGTATAAGACCAAATTCTTTCATAATTGTAAACAAACAGAAAGGCTTGTAACAGAATTTTCTCCTTAACATTAGAGGATATTACCAATGTTACAGAGCAATCAAAGATTGATTCTGGGATGGTGGAGTATCAGAGGAATTTACTTAAGGAAGATTGACCCTCTCGTGAACATGTTATGGTGGAATTCATTTAGGATGGCCCACAAGTTACTATTGATGAAAGCAACCATCTTATAGCTATGGTTACAAGTTCAGAGAATAAATCGGTGTTGTGGTCTATTCCTAGCTATAAAGTCCCAAGAATTGATGGATTTAATAGTTGTTTCTTTAAGGAAAACTAGGAGATAATAGGGGAGACATTATTGAATTAGTCAAGGAATTCTTCTATACTGGCCTGTAACGCCTCAGTTTTTAATCTTGAAAAGATATACGTATTAAAGTGTTTCTTCAAGTGTGAGCATTATTATGATGAAAATGGAATTATGAATATATCTAATTACTGTACATCTAGGGGTCATTAATGTACATTACCCGTATCAGTAACATTCGTTGATGATCATACTCTGATGAATTTGTGCATGTTTTCTCGATAATGTGCATTGGATTTTTGCAACATACGTTACTTGGTCTATCCCCCTAATAATGTAGGTTAAGGGAAGTAATGTACGTTACTTGTGTCAGATAACATACATTAACATTGGGTAATGTGTGTTATTAATTTAGCTTATGACGTGATTTGGTCGAATTTGGTAGAGAGAAAATAGATCTTTCATTTTCTCTCAACTTATGTGTCATCCATATTCACCCAGGGCTAGGTAAGCTCAAATCATGGCAGCCATACAAATTCTTTTAGCAAAAAACACCAAAATAAGGAGCTAGCACTTGCCTTGTTATTAGTCAATTGTGTGTGTGAGAAAATAGAGGAGGGTAACTGGTTGGGAAAACCTTTTGGTGGGTTTTTGTACTGGGTTAAGGGTAATTTTTTATATAGAAACATTTTCTATTCATTTAGAGTATAAAGGTGTCATCTTTGAGGCATAATCTCTAAAACCAGTTGACTAGTTTTCGTTAATTCACTTGCATGGATCCTGTTTCTTGTTTTCTGTAACATTCCCATCATAAAATCCTATAATTAGTGTGATGATTAACATAATTAAGAATAAATCAGGTATCTTAACATATTGGGAATATATTAGGATTATATTTAAGAAGGAATATATATATGAAATGAAGTTAGAATAATGTTACAGGTGAAAATTGTTTATAAAACAAAGTTAAAATCTTGAACATATGAAGTTCATATGGTCAGCACAATGGGCGTGCTGACAAAACGGTGAACGTGCTCCTGGTAGAGTATGAGCACGTCTGTGTTGAGCAAGGGCACGACCATATTTTTGGGAAATAATTCTAGCGCAGTGGTCTTGTTATTGACCGTATAAGCGTGCACGAACCGTTTTTAAGTTATCAGGATCATGTCGACCTGGCATATTTTCAAAAACTTGGGAATTCAAAATCAGGACGTGATAATTATTTCATATAAATAAGCAGAATAGAAGAAGAAGAAGAAGAAGTAAGAAGATGAAGTCGAGAGAGAGCATAGAGAGAGAAAGAGAGTAAAAACAACAGAGGGAAGTGATATTTGAGTGAAATTATACTAAAAATTAAGTTAGGAACATATGACTGAGCATAGGATCAAATAGGAGGATTGGAAATTAAGTCAAAACATAATCAACGAAATAAAAGGTAAGTAAATTTACGAAAATATTCAAAAGTTACTATTAATTAAACGAGATTTTAGCTTAGAGTGGGGATTTGTCTATAAATTGATGAAAATAGAAAGTTGAGAGATTCAGTATATTATCATGCATATGAACGTTTCAATTACGATAGATTAATTACGATAGATTACATTGATTGTTATAGAAAGTTTTATATATGATTTTATAGGAAGACAAACTAGGCGAGAGAATCAGGATCGGAGCCTGCGATATTCCGAGTATTTCAGTTAGCAGGTGAGTAATCTAACTCATTTTAAATACAATTATATGCAGATTAATTAATTAATTACGTCATTTAATTTATTGATATATGTGTGTGTGAGAGTGAGTGGATATGATGAAAAGGATACATACGATCAAAAAACTAGATAGACACATAAAAAATGAATATTTTGATTGTACGGATGAAACGTAAATAGGCAACGAATAATGTGATTATATTATCGAATAAAAAAAAAAGTATAACTATGCAGGTACGTAATTGAAATTTATTGGATATATGTAATTGCAGGAGTTGATTATTTGGTGGAGTATATGATTAGCAGAGATTTGATATGGGTGAAGATAAAATGATCGATCGTTTGGAGACGTGCGAAAAAAGGGAGATGAGCAAAAATAGAAAATGATTAAGGAGATGTGCAGAACTACGAAAATGAATAAGGAGATGTGCCGGTATTTACCTACAATATTTATATGTTTGATTAATCGTATGTTTACACATTTTTAAATGAATATGCATGTGATTCCAAATAATACGATAATAAGTGTAACATCCTAAAAATACGGTAAAAATACAAAATAACATGTAAAAATACGTATAAATTTTTCGCGATAATGTAAATAAATATTTGTTAAGAAATAAATAGTGGGGATATTAAGACAATGTTATTTAGGTGATGAATTTCGAGAAATTCGAAATCGAAAAATTATTTGAAATCGTGGTCAAATAAATTACGAAGCGATATGGACCCGGTACGATTTGGAATTAAAAATCTTTCACCCCAAACCCACTTGGCCGACCAACTTACCAAAATTCCTCGAATTAAGCCTTCCTTTTCATTTTCCTTATTCTCTCTTTCTCTTTCCGAAAACTCTCCTCCCTCCTCTCAAATTTTTCTCTTCAATTTCATCTTCCTAGCTAAATTTCTGGAAAATTGGAGCTTAAGGAAAACATTTGGGAGCTTTCATTTTGGAAAGGTTTTATGAACTTATCAATTCCCGTTTTAATTTCTTACTTCAGTTCTAGGGGTCATAAAACTTTGAATTTAACTCCATTTTGTGTGAAAATGAGTTCTTTGGATAGCTTAGTATGTATACTAAGCATTGGTAGCAAGTTTTGGTGTTAATTCATAGTTTAGACTCATGAAAATGGTGATTTATGAGAGGAGGTACTAAAATCCGAAAATGGAAAATGTTGACATTAGGTATACTCTTAAGTATGGTAGTTTGAGGAGGATTATTTGAGTATTTATTGTTGTAAACTATGGTTTATTGAACCATAAACTGAATTTAGTTATGAAGGGGAGAGGAAAACCTTAAAACCTTTGGAAATTAATAAATAAAAATAGAGAATAGAGGAAAAGAGAGAAGATGTAAGA
>CANYCX010714182.1:0-11640 GCA_948193385.1 Breynia disticha f. nivosa
GTGGATTATATATGTTGTTTGGTTATATACCTTTGAGAAATGATAAATGAGTGATGTATGCTCGATTTTGATGTGGTTGAACACGTAAGTTTAAAGTGAAATTTGATTTAACCTAGACTATAATTTTATTGGAAAGCGAAGTGAACTTAATGAGATGTTGCTAATGGATAATTAGTATGGCTATGTTGGTTGTTTTACATTTAAGGATTATAAATTGAAATGTGTAGGTTTAAAACTAGATTCAGTCGAGTATAAACTTAAGTGGATTCAAATTTCGGGGACGAAATTTCTTAAGGGGGAGAGTTGTACCCCGAAAATTTCGTCCATTTTTAGTCGAAATAAAGTGTGATGAAAAATGGTTAATTCATGTTAATTAACATTGAAAAAATGTCTAAATTTGGGTGGAATAATGTTTATTATAAATGGTAAGTATGTACATATAAGACATATAGATGTCGAGAAGTAGAAAGGTGGAAAACGGGCAAGTATGGCTCGGAACGGCTAGAGGCCTTTTCCAAGGTCGTTCTAGGCGTCAAAATGGCTTAAAAACAAGCGTGTTTCATTTCGAAGAGAGAGAAAAACATATCCTACTCTCATACCTGATATCCTCTCGTCCCAAAACCCTAAGACCACCATTCCAACACTTCCAAACACCAAAATCTTACCCTCCACACATCCAGAAGGGGGAAACGGTAGGAGAACGGTCAGAGCAGGCTGTTGCATAGGCCATTCCCATGCATCTGTCAGCCTAAATTTGAAATGTTTAAGGGAAAAATTGAGGACAGCAATCGACATATTACTTGGTAGTTTGGTATAAAACATGGTTTCATGATCCTATCCTTGGATAATGAAATAATGTCTATTGAAGTAGATAATGTAAGATGAATTCCCTGTCCTTAAAATCTAAAATGCCTAACACACTTTATGAACAAGTACTTAAACATTAACTACTTTGGTAAGTGCGGGTAGGTGTACTTACTGGGTATTTAATTACTCACGTGCATGTGTGTTTTTATGTAATGTGTGCAGAGTGACAGTCATTAGCGATGGGACTACATGTTTGTAGTGCTAGCAATGAAATATAGGAAGAAGGTCGAGCTCCTTATTATTTTGGGATTTAAATCCTATTTTGTAAAACTATACTTCCTTTTGTATAAGTAAAGGTTGCAGGTTCTAAAATGTAAATCATTTGTTAGGCTTCCGCATTTGTGTTGAAATTGTGTTTAGCTAAAACTAGATTATGGTTTTTGTAAAGGAGTTGATTGATTTTAAAAAGAAAAAAATGGTTGCCAAAATTCTAATTTATTCGAAAGTGATTTTACAAAATTGAGCATCACAGCTCTAGTTCAGCTGGGAAATAAAAGAAGTCAAATGCTAGACCACCTCGTGGCTCAGGCAAAAGTGGTAGTATACAATCCAGAGGAGGAGCAGAAGGTGGGTGGAGTTATTCCACTGGGCCTCATATTCCTCACAGTCGTGATACAGGTACGTATACTGACGGAGATGCTTCACATTGTTACACTTGTCGTCAGCAGGGACATTTCAGCAGGGATTGTCCAGAGAGAAGGGTGCCTCAAGGAGGAGGTGTTTCTCGATAGAGTAGTGTTAATTGGGCTACAACATCTACTAGAGGTAGTATAGGTAGATGTGGGCGAGGCACAAGGTCTACTTCTAGGGGAGGAGCATCCTCTAGGGGTAGAGTAGGTGGATCTAATTGAGTAGCCACACAGACAGGGCAGCACCACATGCCTGAGTGTTTTTTATGACCAGAGACAAGGCTATAGAGGATCTGGATGTCATTATTGGTATTATTTCTATTTTTTTGTATTATACTTTAGTACTAATTGATTTGGGTTCTACTTGTTCATTTGTGAGTGAGTCAATGATAGAGCATATAGGAGGCAATATAGAGTGTATGGGATATACAGTTGCTGTCTCTATGCCCGCAGGAGGGACAATGATGGTCAGACATATTTTGAGGAATTGTGAGATCAAAATCGGCGAGTTTACTTATTTAGCCGATTTGATTGTATTACGGATGGCTGACTTGGGGATCATCTTATGGATGGATTGGCTATGCAGGAATAGAGATCTTGTGGAATTTTGTGCAAAAGAGGTTTTGGTTAAGGTTAAGAGCGAGCAAAAGGTGTTACCTATAGGCTAGCGCATAGTTATACCTTCCTGTTTGATTTCTACAGCTATTGTTGCTAGATTGTTGAGAGAGGTTTGCGAAGCTTATTTAGCTTTTGTGATTGGCCTAAATTAATTAAAGTTAGAGGTTAAAGATGTAGAGCTTGTATGAGAGTATCCTGAGGTATTTCTTGAGGAGTAACCAAGATTACCACCTCAGTGAGAGGCTGACTTTTGTATTGAGACAGTACCAGGCACTGCTCCAGTATCTATTGCACCTTATAGGGTGGAAGCTGTTGAGTTACCAGAGCTAAAGAAACATCTAGAGGAGCTATTAGAAAAAGGATTTATTTGTATCACCTTGGGGTAGACCAATGTTATTCGTGCGAAAGAAAGATTGTTGTATGTGATTGTGTATTGATTATCGTTAGTTGAACAAGGTGACAGTGAAGAACAAGTATTTGTTGCCATTGATAGATGACTTGATTGATCAGCTGTGAGGAGCGACAGTATTTTCCAAGATTGACATAAGATCAGGTTATTGGCTACTGAGAATTAAAGAGAGTTCGATCTTGAAGACAACATTCAGGATGCAATATGGGCCTTTTGAGTTTACTGTAATTCCATTCGGGTTGATGAACCAGTTAAGATTGATTCTTCCTGACATTATGGATGAGCCACAAAGTGGTTTTATAAAGGGGCGACTTATTACAGACAACGTCATAATCGTAAATGAGGTTATACATTGGCTAAGGGGAAAGAGGAAAGGATGTGTAGGAGCAGCAGCCATGAAGATAGACATCGCGAAGGCTTATGATAAATTGGAGTGGGATTACTTGGAGAAAATATTATTGGCCATGGGCTTTTACACACGATGGGTGAATTTGATAATGACATGCGTTCATTTAGTCCGCTTCAAGGTGCTTGTAAGAGATGATGTATTGGGTCCAATTATTCCATCACGAGGGTTGAGGCAAAGTGATCCTTTGTAACCTTATCTTTTTATTCTCACTGTGGAGGGGTTTTCTTCAATGATCAAGAATAATGAGATGGTAAGTTTACACCATGGTTGTTGCATTGCATTAACAACCCCCATAATCACATACTTATTCTTTGTTGATGATGCATTCATGTTTTTTCCATAGAGTCTGAATGCAAAGCAGTACATGAACTCCTAGTAACATATGGTAAAGCATTTGGCCAAGAGGTAAACTTTGAAATATCTTCTATTATCTACATCCATAATGTAAGAATAGAAGAAAAGGAACAAATTAGGAGAATAATAAATGTCAAAGAATAGCCAGGCCACTATAAGTATTTGGGGATGCCACTGATGGTGGGAAGGAAGAAGAGGTAGGCTTTTGAGTTCATCAAGGGTAAGTTAAATGATAGATTGCAGACATGGAAAGGCAAAAAAACTATCCTAAGGTAGAAAAGAGATATTGCTTAAGTTTGTAGCATAAGCACTACCCTCTGATTGTATGGTACTGTACTTATTTCCAAATTCTTTTTGTGAGGAGCTTTATAAAATAATGAACTTTTTTAATGGGGAGGGGGCAGGAAGAGGGAGCATTAAATTGTTTTATTGGGATCGATTATGTGCGAGGAAGAAAGATGGAGGTTTTGGGAACTTTGAGCATTTAATCGTGCATTATTAGCTATGCAACGGTGGAGACTCATAAGTGAACCAGAATGTTTAATGGCAAGAGTTCTCAAAGCAAGATATTTTTGGGACTGTTATTTTATGGATTCCAAATTTAGATACTCACCTAGCTTAATTAGGCATAGTATATGGAAGGGGAACAAGATCATTCAGAAAGTCTATCGACTGAGAGTGGGGAATGGAGAAAATATAACAGTGTGGCAAGACATGTGGTTGTCAAGTGAAGAATCAGGTCAAGTCTCAACAAGAATGATACATGGTAGTGAAAACATAAGGGTCTCAAAGTTGCTAGTTCCAAGTTTCAATATGTGGGATGAGGAGAAAGTAAAGTACATGTTCAATGAAAAAGATAGAAATCTTGTTTAATCTATCCTAATAAGCCAGAAGGAGAGTTGTGATAGCTAGTTTTGGATAGGGGACAAGAGAGGTTTTTACTCAGTGAAGTCAAGATACCAATGGATTCAATCCCAGATGTTAACTTTAATAAATGGGCAAGGAGAGGTTTGGAAGAAGATATGGACAATTATAGCAGCACCAAAAATTATAAATTTGGCTTGGAGAGCAGCTGCAAATTGCCTTCCTACTGAAGCGAGATTAGTACAAAAAATGCTATTGCGTCATCTTTGCGTCCGATTTGTAATCGAGGTGAGGAGTCCATCTTAAATGCATTGGTGATCTGTGACTTTGCCAAGGAAGTATGGAACATGATAAGAATAGGATGGTGGAATGAAGACGTGGCTGATTTTAAGTCGTGGTCAGAATTAATTTTTGAGAAAGTGGAGCATGAATGGTGGGGTGAAATGGCTTCAGTATGTTGGTGGATTTGCCAGAATAGGAACCAACATGTATGGAAAGGAAAATCACAACCATCAAGGAGCAATAACTTTTCTCAGTTTGAAAATTTGAAGAGAGTCTAACACCGTGGAAATTGTTGGAATTAATCTATATGGAATATAGATTAAAAAGAGAATCGAATTAGATAAGAACCAAAAAATTGCAGAAAACAGACAATGAACACGGTCTGGAGCACGGCCTGTTCCAGAGGAATACTCATCATTTTGGAAATCGATCAGCATGAACTCGTGCATGACCTAATTGGAACTCGTGCTGAAAAAGCATGACACGACTTGGAGCACAATTTGTGCCTAAGGTCGTGTCGACTGGGCAAATATTAGACAAAACTGACTAAAGTACTGTTTTATCAAATTTTTCAGAGCAAAATTGAGAAACCTCATAAGAAAACCCTAGGAAATCCTGCTGGAGTGTTTGAGAGCATAGAGAAACTAATTCTTAATAAAATTGAAGTGAGAAGTCCATTAAGGTAAGATTTTGAGGTTGGTTTTGCATAAACATAAAAGTTGAAGTTACTGTGAATTTTGTAATTGATGAATTGAAATTGATGGGGTTATTGAATTACTGTTAGTCGATAAAGTTGAGTTAGCAAACAATTATAATTGATCTAAAGCAATTAAATCATGCTTTATGGAAAGTTTGAAACTTCATATTAGCTTATGACTTAAAGAGAGGATTAAGGAATTGATTGGCAAGGCTAGAAAAGTAAATTCTATAGTTATAGACTAAGCAAATAACAGCCTTTATGTGATGATTTTTGTATAGGAGGACCTGTACGAACTTTGGATCGAAGTTGAGCCCAGAGTCAAATTCGCACGAATTTTGAGGTAAGTGCCCTTACACTTACCACAGCTAAGTTGGGTGATTATGTGTTATTAGGAACTTGAGTTGATGATCTTATAAGCTATGTTTGATTAAATATGTGGATATTGTAAATGCTCATATGTGTTATGTTTTTATGAATATAGTATCTTAATTTATGATTCTTTGCTTGAGATGATCTTTTATGAGAATGAGTGAGATGATTGTATTGATATGGCATGATTATGTTCTTATCTTTGATGTTCATATTTGATTATGTGAGCTTATGATGTCATGCTTATCTATTGTTTATGCATTGATGATATCTTTGCTATGTTCTTATGAACATGAGTATGAAAAACATAAGTATGTATATAATTTGAAATGAGATGGCAATTATGAATGCATTGATACATTCATGTGTTGCATTGACATTTGTGTGACACATGGCCGATATCCTTGGCTGGGCTTGAGGATGATTCTGAGAGAGATCTCAATGTCGGTCTGTGACTGATGATATTTTGAGCTAGGCTCGATGCTGAATAGGGTACAATGCTGGTCTGTGATCGAAGGAAAAATGAAATGAAAAGAAAAGGAAAGGAAAGGAAAAGAAAATAAAGCAATACCCTGGGATATTTTGCATGTGAATTGCATTGACATTCATTTGCACTTGATATGGCATTCATAATTAGCAATCTTATTGATTGTTATGCGATGGTATGAATGTTGATTTGAATATGAGTATGAGTGCTATGGTTTGGCATGGTATGCAAGTATGTTTTGGTAATTGATATAGCTATTTTAGCAAGCAAGTATGTGTGTTAATGTGTTGTTTTGGATACAATTCACTGTAGATATGGTGTATAAATTATGTTGATTATGCATGAGCATAAAAGAACTTATTTACTTTGAAATGAACCGAAATAGAATTTCACAAAATAGAGCATCAACACGATCCCCATGCTGATCAACACGTCCTCATGCTAAGACCAATTTTACATCACGCTCCGTGCTTATGAAGAATCTGGAAAAATGGGTTGAGCACGATCCCGTGCTCTATAAGGCACGACCCATGCCAACTGTGAATTAAATGATGAGTAAGGCCTCGTGTTCATCAGGGACGACCCGTGCCCACTGAAAAAATTCCCCTGGATAGCATATAAATAGATAATTACATCAGAATGGATTAGAGATGAATAGGAATGTTACCCTATTACATAATGTACTTAATGGTAATAAAGTATTTACTGAGTATTTGAAAATACTCACCTCTATGTGATTGTTTATGATGTTGTGCAAATCGTAGGCAGCTGTTGTGGATAGAGACTGTTGTGATCAGAGTTCTAGGAATATACGTCAAAGGTCTGGCTCTAAAGTTTTCTTTTGGATTTTGAGATTTTACATGTTTTGTACATATATGTATATACATGCATGTTGATGTTTGAATTGATTTTCAAACTTTATTTTCAAGCTTCCGCTTTTGTATCTTCTTGTGAAAAAATGTTCTAGGCTGAGTTTTATAAAATGAGCATGTATATTATTTTCTCTCTCCTCAGACTGAGATTTGATTTTTCCATCATTTCTTAATTTTTATATCATTTCTTAAAATATATCAATTATTTGGATAAATGAATTTAAAATTTTAAGCTTCATAGAAAGTGGGTAGTAGGTAGCAAAATAAGGGATGATGTGGGGAGGTTGGAAGAATTGGGCAACCTAGATTCGCAAGCATAGGTTAAGTCGATGGAGCATTGGTCCTCTTGCTGTGTGGATACAGCAGTGTTTTCAAAGAAGGGAGCCACCACCATGGTTGCCCGAAGGTGGTCTAGTGACTTTGTTAAGGTTGTTGTTCAACTCCATCACCAGCAAATTGATCCTGCGGTTTTGGAAGTCCTTGCCATTAGAGAAGCCCTTAGTTAGGTCAATAGACAAAGGCTCAACAAAGTTGTGATTGAGTCAGACTGCCTGGTAGCAGCTAAGCATATCAACATCTCCAAGTTTTTCCCGTCTAATTTTGGCTTGTTAGTTAAGGATTGTAGGGATATTTTATCAACTCTTGTCGATGTACGTGTTGTTTTTATCAGGAGATCTTCGAATGTTGCTACTCACACTTTATCGAGAGCAGCAAGTTCACTCTCAGTCACCAAGAATGGAACAAACAAGTTCCTAGTTGTATTGTAACTATTTTAGCATCTGATTTAATAGAATAGTTACATTTTATGTAAAACAAACCACTCATTAACTCACTCAAATCACCATGAAGTTAACTGTTTTGTTTCATTGAAACTCTTTCCACATCTTTCCACCATGAAGATAACTTATTTTTAATAGTTTGAACTCATTTTAAGATAAATTGAACCATTTTGAACTCATTTTTAACCAAGTTAAACTAGTTTCAATTTATCTTAAAATGAGTTCAATCTATAAAAATAAGTTCAATATGATTCAAAATAGTTAAAAAATAATTTAATTTGGTAACATGTTTGCAATTATTTTTAAAAAGAGTTGAAAATTTTCGTAATTTTTTAAAAGTTTTCAAATAGATCAAAAAAATTATAAATAGTTCAGAAAGTTCAAATTATTTTTTAAAAGGTTTAAAATGATAAAAATTAAATAAATATAATTCAGAAAAAATGAAAAAAATTAAATTATTTTAAAGAGATTCAAAACAGTAAAAATTAGATTAATACAATTAAAATAGTTTTAAATAATTTTAAATTAGTTAATAATGGTTAAAAATTAGATTGGTTCAAATTGGACCAAACTTATTATATCATCAAATTGTTCACGATGATTCATTTCATCACTACTCTTCTTTTTTTTTCATCATAACTCTTATCTTTAATTTCAGAAACACAAAGAAATGAGATTCTACAAAAAAAAAGTTTAAATATTTTTAAAAATGAGAAGAAAATAAAAAAAATAAGGGTTAGAATGTAGTGTCTCACACAAGAAAAGATAAAGAAGGAAAATAAAAGATGTAAGAAAACAGAGATAGAAGTGGCAAGTAATGTGAGAAGAAAATAATACAAAAAAAGAATTGTGCATGTGTGTAATCAGTAATAAAATGAGAGAGTCAATAGAGTTGAAAAGGAAAACTCAATTAAGGGGGTATGTGAGATCTAATCTCATTTAGATGAGTTGAAAAATATACATACTTGAAATACTATTAAATGATGTGCTTGAAAAAAAAATTGTGAAAAGGAAATAAAAATAGAAATTTTTATGAACAAAACATGATAGGAACTAACGGAGTGATAGGAAGTATACTTGCGCTAAAAGTCTTTTAAACAGCATAAATTTATTGTCTTCTTCCCATTATTCTTTCTTTGAATCTAGATCTTGGAATATTTTTTTTTTGGTCTAGCTCCGGTATCCTCGACCCACTGGGCCGAGACTAATCCGGTTCGGGAAGGAGTTTGGGGTTAAGGTTCATTTTCCTTCCAAGCGACGTTGCGGGGATCGAACCGTGGTCCGTCCTATCAAATTCAGCTCCAATTACCACTGAACCAAGAGGTCGTTGGTAGATCTTGGAATATTATTTGGTGGGATTCGGACAGAGAGAGTAAAATATCATGCAAAAGGACGAATATAATAAGAAGACGCATAGTCTTGCAATAATTGTGCTTTATAATTCTGTTAGATTTCTTTTTGATTATTGTAGCATGATTATATTAGCAGAATAGTTTGATTTTGTTCTAAACCTACTCAAGTAACAATTAATACGCCCAAATGATTTTATTTCCGAGGTGAATGGATATATTCAAGCACAACTAGGAGTAGTTGTGTTGTCTTGTATTGCTGCAATTGGTGTTATATTCAATTAAATAATCAACTAAAACGAATTCAACCTTCTTCCACTATGCGGTGCAGATCACAAGTTAATCAAAACACACAAAACTCCAAAGATCAGAAGATGGCCTATTCACCAAGTTGCATTATTGCCAGCTAAAACCGAGTTTTGATCCCATCTACTTCCGCAGGTCTCTTTCACCACTATTCCATCAAATACCATCTATAAAACCCCGCACTTAGTTCACTCTAACCATACCATTACTAGGCCTAAAAGATCTGCTTCGTAGCCTTAAAATTGAGAAAAATGGCTTCCAGGGTTGTTGCAACCACAGCTTTGCTTTTGTTACTTAACATTCTTTTCTTGAGTTCAGTAGGTTCAACTCATGTTCCCTGTCCCCCACCACCAAAGAAGAAGCCACCACCTAAACCAAAATGCCCACCACCACCTCCACCAAAGACGCCTTCATGCCCTCCACCTCCAGCAACACCAACACCGAGCACAGGAACTTGCCCTAGAGATACTCTAAAGCTTGGAGTATGTGCTGACCTACTGAATGATTTGGTGCACCTTGTTGTTGGGAGTCCTCCGAAGACGCCTTGTTGCCCACTTCTTGAGGGTCTTGCTGACTTGGAGGCAGCTGTCTGCTTTGCACTGCTATTAAGGCCAACATTTTGGGTATCAACCTCAATGTTCCTGTTTCCTTGAGTTTGCTTCTCAACTACTGTGGAAAGTCTGTTCCTAAGGGTTTCCAGTGCGCTTAGAGAAACGACGTCGATTTGCTTGTTTTTGTGAAGTTCGAATTGTTATTTGTGTTGTTTTATGTGTTTCTTTTCTTGTTATGATGCCTTCCTACATTGTAACTGGTTTTGATGAAATGATTTTCATTTCGTGATGTTAAGTAAAGGTTGGACCATATTTGTGAAAACAAAAATATGTGTTCTTTCATAATGAAATAAAAAGGTAACAAGCTTTCATTCACATTAACATCTCTAATAATTTTTGCGTTTTCTAATTTTTAATATATATTTTTTGGTACTTAGAATATTGAATAATTATATTTTCGATCTCATGCCACTTTTTTATCAGGGATATACTCATTTTGTTTCTTCTATTTAATTGTAAAAGACTCAGCTTTTTAACTTCCCACCATCATTAAGTCAAAATTTTCTAATCATTAAACAAATAAAAACATTATATGCGCTGAAGAAAGATTGAAAAAAGAAGAGAAATTAGTGAAAAATTTGGCAGAGAATAGAAAAATAATTATTCATTACTTCATAAATTGAAAAAGTATGTATTAAAATTTAAAAAAAAATTATTAAATATATTATTAAGCGGTGGAAAAATTTTTACCTTCAAATAAAATTCTTTGTTGGAAAGCGTAGCATCTGCATCATTGTATGGTCGCTCTCGCACAGTCATTGAGTAATTTATTTTCGTCTATTTCCAGAAGAAGTGGATATTAGCTTTTCCTTTATGAATAGAAAACAACAAGCAAAAAATGTTTTTTTTGGTCTCAGCGCCGGTATCTCCGATCCACTGGGCCGAGACTAATCCGGTTCGAGGAGGGTCCCGGGTGGTTAGATTTTATTCTCCTCCCAAACAGCGTTGCGGGGGATCGAACCGCAGTCCGCCCTAACAAGCAAAAAATGTTTTAATTATTCATGAATTAGTCTGATATAGCTAATTTGATTTTTTTGGAAAAAAAATTCGGACAAATACTCAATTCTGCTCTTAGTACTTTTGATTTGAAAGTAAAACCATTCCACCTTCTAATTCGACCAAACTTATCTTATAATGTTTTAATTGAACAGAGATATTTCCTTTCAAAGGCAAATTCCAATTCTATAGAGACAAAGAGATGACAATGATAGAGTGCAATCATATTCATACTCTTTCCGTACTTTATCATTCTTTTTATTCATTTAGGATAATATTAGTAATTGTACACGATGTGACGAAATATTATATATTATAATTATTTTATGCAATTGACAATTTTGATAAAAATATTTAACATATAACAAAAGATAAATATGTATTTTAAGTAAAATTATTTATTTATTCATTTTAGGTAATTTCTGAATTTTAAAAAATTTAATTATATATAAAGCAATTTATCTAATAAGATGTCATTATATCAATTATAATATCTATCCATCTTAGGTCAGTACTATTAATAATATTTAATTAAGTATCTAATTTTTATTATTTTAAAAATACATTAATATAGATATCAATAATATTATTTTTTATTAATTATTATCATATTTATTTTAAATATAAAGTAACTATAAAAAAGATTAAATTATCTAAATGATTATAATTAATAAATAAAATTTTATTTTAGCTATTAAAAAATATGTAATATAAATAATTGACACATATAAACTTCTTA
>CANYCX010715007.1:0-11247 GCA_948193385.1 Breynia disticha f. nivosa
GAAAATTCGTATTCTTATTTAATTTATTTAAATTAAATATATTTTTCCTTTAGACTAATTCCCGATACGGAACAAAAAGTTTATTTCTTTTTACCCATAAGCCTTTTTGCTTCATTTCATAACTTTACTTATATACGAAAAATCATACGCTTATCTTTATCTTATGTAGAGTTTATCATATATATATATATATATTTAAATTTTGATTAAATTCACAATTCTTAAAACTTAATCCCATTTCAAATCCGCTCCTATTTAACTCTTTCAATATTCTCCATTTTAATTTAAATTTTGGATCTAAAAATTTTCGAGGCGTTACAGACCCCATTAATTCTTGTAATCTCACTATTAGCTGTACTTGTCGAATTTTCTCCTGGAATCATGCATCGTGATTTTCTCCACCCTCTTGGAAGTTTCCTTCCGACCTGTCTACCATGATCGGAGAATCCCTCAACCGTTTGGACCCCATTGATAATTGCATGTTTCTCCTATTAACTGTCCGAAGTTCTGGGTCGTATTGGCGGTCCACAATTCCACTCGCGCTCTCGAATTGCCTTGGACAAAACTTCTCTCCATGGCCAATCTTGTCGCAACTAAAGAAGAATGTTGGCCAACCTTCATCTTCGCTACCGTTATCCTCCATTTGCACTGCCGCAACTTTGTTAGTTACCTCATCCACCTACATTCCCTCAGTAGCCATATCGACCTGTTAAATAGAATGTACTCAAGGAACATAAGCATTCAACATGGAGGCAAAAACCTTTTGAAATAGAACTTATTTAGAACAAGATAATGGGAGGAGGCTCTTCTTTAGTTCCTTATGTTTTCACTTATATTTGATTAAGGCCTAAAGTCAAAAGAAAATGAAAAAATTTTTGTAGACAAAATAATATTACACTTAGACATTTTTCTAAAGATGTAGGTCATAAGTGAAATTCTACTTATACTTTTCTTTGTCAATTTAGTGAATATAAACATGTTTTATGTCCTTTTGTTTCAAAATATGTGTCTTTTAGTCATCTTTTACCTTATACTTACATTTTTTGTGAAAAAATTATGTATATTTTACAAGTTTGTAATGATCTACTTATTTTTTAATCATGTATATAAACCAACTTCGCATTAATTTTTAGAATAAACTTTACATATATCGGCTGCATTTAATGAAGGTGAACAAATATATGAAATTAAAAATGTTATTTTAGAAATGAAAGAAAAATAATTAAATTATTTTAGAATTATTCTTGATATTTATCTTGTTACTCTTTATTTTTGATCTTAAGGTTAAATAATAAATTAGAAATATTAAATGATATTTTGTGTCATCATTATTCTTTGTTGTATTTAGAAAATGATGAAATAATGATACTATTAATGTTTTTTTTATTGTTAGTAGAGTTAGAAATTTAGTCAATGAGTTGATAATTCATTTTGCTCGTTTCATTTTGCTTGTTCTATTCCTATTAAATATTCAACCTCCTCACTTCCGCCTAGCCCATCAACACAACCTACTATATTAAGGTTAGAGTCGCAATTCATTGTGGATAAACGAAAACAATCTAGAACATCTTCTAGCTACTTTACAAAACTTGATTTTTATCTAACAACAAATTTTGTGGTTAATGATGATTTTCAGATTTAAGATGGGTAGAAGTAATACCATGTCATTTTTTCTACACTTGCAAAGGTGACATTACAAAGTTTTCACCGTTTTCACCTCAACCGTAGATGTTGAACAACTCTTTAGCAAAGATGAAAATATTTTAGATGAAAAAAAAAATCAACAATAAAGACATCTTTATTAGAAGTCCAAATATGCTTGATGATTGGTCTCGGGCTATTGATCTACACAAGAGCTTCTAAGTCTATACATGACTTCATTGAATAATGAATATATTAATGCCACCGCTTCTACACCTCTTAATCCCTTTACCGATTTAAAATAGTTTTAGTTTAGTTCAATATTTTACTTGTAATTTTTTTACTTGTATTTTTATATGTAACAGTGTATTTTTCAGCCATAAGTGAGATAAGATTAATAAAATATTGGGTTACTATCTTTTTTTTTTCATTACATCACTTTAGCAATATACTTTATATTTATTTTCTTATCTTTTTTTTTAATTTAACAAATTATAAATTCTACTTATTATTTTTTTTCCTTAGAATTAAAAATTGACATAAATAATATTTTAAAAATTCAAACTGAACCATCATAGATAAAAATTTTAGTATGATTTGAAAAAAGTCAAAAGTCCATAATTTATCGATTTAGTACAATCTACTACAAAAAGTCACTTTAATTTAGGACATTTTAATTGTATTGGTAACCCTAATTATAAATACTTGTGTACGACTAACAAGATTCGAAAACGAAAAGGTTACATGTACTTGGGCACAAGCAATTATCACTCTAGTCCTTTTAACTGATTTTGTATACTCTTATCCATTAACTTTTAAAAATCATAACATTTAGATAAAATAGTTAACATTGTTGGTTTTTCCATTAGTTTAGTGATAACAACATATTATGCATTTATTCGACGACTTAAATTTCTAAATACATAATATTTAGCAAAAAATCATGACATTCTACAATGAATTACTAATATTGTCTAAAACATAAACAATTGTAAATTTAAACTAAATTCTATAAAACTACAAAACTAAAATATTTTACACATATTTTAAATCATAACATCACCTAGCAATAACAAATGGTTCGATTTGAGTTAAATTTTTAATTGAACCGGTAACCATCCAAATCAATTGATTTGGTTAGCAACCACTGCAATGTGGGGAAAATCCAATACTTTTGTTGAAAATTTTTAAACGGATTTGTAAATTTTTTTGGCAAAATCTATCGAAATTTTGTAACGGAATTGGTTTGAGATTTTTGTAGTTGGATTTTTTTGGATGGAAATGTCTAAACATTTTTTGTTGCGTTGAAAATTTTAGACGAAATCCATCGAAAATATCGCTGAAAAAATCATATTTTTATCAGTGATTTTAAGATCTACTCGGTTAAAGTCAGTTTGATTTGATAGGCTATTTGGATCGATCAATTTTTGTTCACCCTAATATCCGTCACATTAACGTCTAATTTGCTTTAAAAATTAACAACAACTCTGAAATTCTTTAATAAAGATAAAACTATAAAAATAAGTTAAGTTAAATAGTATATAAGTGTGAAATTTTGTACAATATTATTAATTCATTATAGATAATATGATCTTTTTACTAAATATTATGTATTTAGAAGTTTAAAATACATAATATGTTGTTATCACTAAAATAACGGAAAAAATTAATGGTGTTAATTATTTTAATGTAATAATTTTAGGAGGATACAAAATTAATTGTAGAGAAATAATAAGTATAAATTCAAGGATGTTTTATGGGTTTAACCCATGCACTTGCTTAATTATATTAATTTCTCATTAAACTTTTTCACTTGTAGTAGTGAGAAGTCTAGTTAGAAAAAATAGATTTTTGAGGGACAATGTGTAACAAAGAAAAACTCAAACCCTTCCAAGTTCCCGCGTTTTGATTTCCATCTCCAATCCACAAAACCCCAATAGATAGAAAAAAGTGAGGCACAAAGTAAGAGCATAAGTTGGAATGATGTTGAGGACGAAGGCCTTCGATGGAGCCAACGTCTTCATGTCAAGAAACTTGGTCCCTCCTGAAATCTTCGACGCACTTCTCGACGCTCTCAAACAAAACGGCGCCCAAATATTACTCTGTTGTGACCCTTCCCGTAACGGCCCCAACGACTTCCACCTTATCTCTTCTCCTGATCACGTCCGCACTCTCTTTCCTTTTCTTTTAATTAATTAACCTTACTTCTGTATAATTTTGTTGTATTTCATTTTTTTCAGGAGAAGTTTGAGGATCTTAGAGCAAAGGGGTGTAATTTGTTAGGTAATGTTTCGTGAATTGTGAATTTTGTAGAAGTTGATTTTGTGAGATGATATAGTAAACTGTGTTTTGGAAATTTGAGTAGGTCCTCAATGTGTGCTTTCGTGCGGGAAAGAGAATAGGGCGTTGCCCAAACGAGGGTTTACTTGTTGTCTTGCAATGGATGGCACTAAAGTACTTGCATCGGGTTTTGACATCGGCGAGAAGGTATAATTCTCTCCGCATTCATTTTTTTTGCCATTATGAGAATGCTTGTGTTCACTAAATTTGGAAGGAATGACGACGGATGTTTGCGTTTTCGTTGGAATTTCAGTGTGAAGGATTTTTCATTATTTTTTTGCAGGCGAAAATAGAGAAGATGGTTACAGCAATGGGGGGAATGATGCAGACGAAAACGTCTTTGGACATCAGTTTTGTTATTGTGAAGAATGTTCTGGCTGCAAAATACAAGGTGGGTAGTGCTAGTTTAATGTTTTAAGTTTTGCTATGTAGTAATGTGGCTGTTTGGAGCTCTCGCTATCGATTTTCTTTGCAGTATGCATGTTTATGTATCTGTGAACTGTGATTAGTCTGCTCTGTAAATGATGTATCATTTGCTTCACCTTATGGGTTAATAAATCTTCTATGTTAATTCTGCTTCATCAACTGAAAGATTTTGTTAGCCATTTCTGGTCTTTTCATATGGTTAAATTATTCGTTGAATTCCTACAATGCCTGAGAGTTTGGAGTATTGAAAAATTTCCCCTGTATCGGCCAGCTATGCTTTGCAATTGCCAGAAATTATTATTGCACTGGGAAGAGTTGAAAATTTCAGGATGAGTAGCATATTGCATTTTAGTGAAGTTATTCTATTTTTTTGTAAATACTTTTTCTACCCTGCTAATACTTTTCTTTATTTTCTTTTTCTCTGCAGTGGGCTTTAAATAATCTTACAAAACCAATTGTCACTGTAAACTGGTTATATCAATGTTGGAATGAGCATCGCGTTGTTCCTCAGGAGCCATTCAAAGTTCTTCCTTTTTCGGGATTGACAATTTCAGTGACCAGATTAAAAGCAGGTTATGATGTAGCCTACAATTTGTTGCCTCAAACAAACTGTATATCCTAGCCTAATGTTGGTTTACCGATGTCATCTATCAGACGAGCGAAAGGAGATTGAAAAAATTGTTGTACAAAATGGTGGGAAATATTCGCCTGAGTTGACCAAGCATTGCACACATTTGATTTCAGATATATCCTTTCATAGTTACTTGCCAAAGATGTATCTACTTTTGTTCATTTGTTATTATTTTTGTGAATTTCCGGTAAAACACAAGGATGTTTATATTGGAAAACAATGTTTTCTTTTCTGTTTTCTAATCTTGTTTCTATTTTGTTAAAACACTCCGATGCGAACACATTTGGAGAAGCTTGTTTTCCGTTAAAAAAAAGATTAGTTTGTTTTCCATTGAAAACAAACTAATCTTTTTTTAACAAGTCTTCATCTTTTCCACCTCTATTTTCTATTTTTCTGGAAAATATTCGAAGTTAAACAGGCCCTAACTCTTCTTTTGTTTTTTTTTTCTTATTGGAAAATACATATCTACTTGAGTTGTCTTTTCGTTTCTGCTGAAAAATAATTAGGGTGTCATGCACATTGGGATTCTTTAGAAACCAGATTTATGCATGCATTTTGCAATTCTTTTTCAATTAGCATATGGCCAATAGTATTATGTGCCACTTTTGTTTTACTGTGTGGACTATCCTAAATATTTTTTCAAGTGCCTTTGCCCCTACTTTTGCAATGCCTGTAGCCCATAGCTGCTCGGCTCTAATTGTTCTGGTCATCTGCAAGCATGAAAGCCAATTGATAATGTGCATCTTTGCCCCTTGATTTATTGTCCAGAAGGATTTTCTTGACTAGTTGTAAGCTCCTGAAGGCGATAAATACAAGGTTGCGCTGAGATGGGGCCACATACATATTGTTACCCGGAGATGGTTTGATCAATCCGTTGCTAGAAGAGGTGTGCTCTTTTATTCTATCTACATTGATACCTGTGGCGCTGTACTCTGGCAGCTTTTTCTTTCAACCTTAAGGAGTTCTAGCACTGAATGATTTGTATCTGACCTAGAGTACTTTGCTGAACAGCATGTCTTAACGAGGAGTCCTATCCTGTTCAGGGTGGTTCTGTTTCTTCAAGTAAAACTGTGAGGAGTTCCTGGACAGCACAACATAGTCAAGAGAAATGTATTGGGAGGTCACTGTCAGTTACCTCTTCAGTGGTTACAGAGTCAAATTTGACAGCTTTTCCCTGTGCTGGTGTTTCAGATTCTGATTTAGAAGCTACGCTTTCACAGAACATGTCTTCTATGTTCTCAGATCCCTCGGCATATATCAAAGAGGAAGACAAAGCAGTCCCTGCACTGCAGACAACAAATGAAAAGAAATTTGATTGTCCTGTCGCCAATGATTCTGAATCAGAAGAGGATTATTTATATTTGTCAGAGTGCAGAATATCACTTGTTGGCTTTGAAGCGTCTGAACTAAGAAAGCTAGTTAACATGGTTCGTAATGGGGGAGGTTCCCGATATATGTCCTTTAATGATAAATTGACGCACATCATTGTTGGGAAACCATCAGAAATGTAAGTTCCCTTTGCATCAAATCTATGAGAGCATCTGTTGGTCTTCTTCATTGATACTTGATAACAGAAAATGGTTTTTATTTGTCCTGTACATATTTTTGCAAACATAATTAAGTTTCTGGTTCTCAATGAGATGAAATTTCATGTCAACTGCTTTGGTAATCTTGGCTTAATGGCATTCAGCCTCTCTATATATTTTTATTTATTTCTTCTTCTCTTTGCTCTTTACATGTACATTGTGTCAGCGAGAAGAAGGGGCTAAGGACCCTTGCAGCTTCAGGAGTCATTCATGTGGTTAGGACCACTTGGCTTGAAGATTGTGATCGCGAAAAGAAAGAAGTCCCTGTTCTACGTCAGCATATTGCTTATGATTTGCTTCTCCCGAAAGGTCTTGTGTTTACTTTTGAACGTCTAATATTAGTGATTACGTTTGATAATTATTGGTTAGAGTTTGATTCATGCTTAATAATGTTGCATGGATTACTAAGGTAGAATTTATGTTCGTGCCAAAATTTTGTACTATTTTTACCAGAACCGTTTGTTCCTTTTTTTGTAACTTTTCATACTGATGTGTAGAGTCTCTGTGCTCCATCAAAGGGGCTGCAGCTGGCATAAGTGGATTAAATCACAGTAAAAACTCAAATGTGCATCATAGTGTTACCTCTGATAACTTACCAGGGACAAAAGAGACTGGAAACAGAATGCTGTCATCACTAGAAGGGAATGAAGAAGAGGAACCATTCATTAGAAATGGTGGGGCGGCAACCAGTATAAGTGGATTAAATCATGGTAAAAGTTCAAATGTGCATCATAGCAGTACCCCTGATCTCTTATCCGGGCCAAAAGAGGCTGGAAACAGAATTCTATCATCATTAGAAAGGAATAAAGAACCATTAATTAGTACTAATGGGTCCAAATTTCGGGAAATAATGGCGGCTCGCTCCCAGGAAAATTTTCTCTCTGTTGTGGATGATCAAAAAAAGAGTGACAAAGGATTGCAATCTGACCCCAGCGTTCGAAATTCCAAAAGTAATACTGTATTTAAGGGAAAAACATTTTGCCTTTTGAAGTCCTTTCCCGAGCAAAATGTAAGTAACTGAATTTTATAATTTGAATGTGACTATTGTTTGGCATTGATGTTTAAATGCACTCCCAATATAACAAGCAGGCAGGAAAAAAATTTCCTGCCATTTATAATGCAATCTCTTGGAGTTTTAAGCTTGTAGTTTCATCCGTGTCCTTTACGTTTCTTTTCTTCTGTACTCTGACATCATTTGTTCATATTTGCAGACTCCAGATATTTTCCTTTTATAGATTATGTGATTATTTCAACATTTCACCTTGGCTTGTTTTATCAGAGAGCTGAAATTGTTGAATGGATCAATCAAGGGGGAGGAATGGTGGTGGATGAACATGCAAAACAAAATGCGCATTTTACAATCGACTGCCATGGTTTGGTACCCTGTGCTGCAAATATTTCTCAGAGCACTTGTGTATCAAGTCATTGGGTCAGATCATCATTAGAGGTTTGTGTTATGTGGTTCCTGTTCTGCATATTCGAGTGTTACATGTTACTTTTTTTCTTTCTGCTTCTTAATACTGTGGTTATTTATGGATAAAAATTTCTAGAACAAAAACTTGCATATTGCTGCTGCAGCCTCCTTAAATCAAATTCATGAATCATTCCATCACTCTTCATTTTGCTTCATTGCTTGACTTTTTACTTGAGTAAAAAGAGTATACATGTCTGAAATGAAAATTCATTTTGAAATTTTTATCTTTAATTTTTGGTTCATTGTGTGCTTCTCTTTCAGGAATTATATTATGGACTTGGATTTGGAGTTTTAACATTTTCCTGAACTATAACATCTCCCTTCTCACTTATAATTTACTGTTACCATCATCATACTGAGAATAAGTCAAATTTACTTTAATCCCTGTGCTTGAGCCTCATCTGTGTTGCTGCTACTTCTATTCCTTTTAATGCTACTTTCCACCCCTGAAGGAAACGCAATATGTTTTTGTCATCCTTTGGTTGCTTCAATTGATACACTAAGTAAAATGCCTATATTCAGTATTGGGAGTTTCTGGTCCATTCCTGGAACAAATGCTGATGAGTTCAATTGCTGTTTAGGCTGGATGCTTGCAGGATGTTGGGAGTCACATCATTTATTCTCCACTTCGTTGTCGTATTCCGTTGCCGGGTTTTGAAAGGTTTCGCTTTTATGTTTCACAATATGATGATAAAGATAAACTGCTTCTAAGAAACTTGTGTGTTGTTCTTGGAGCTAAGTTTATGGGGAGATTGACAAAAAATGCAACTCATCTGTTATGCAAGTTTGCTAGTGGATCAAAATATGACGCTGCTTGTAAATGGGGCATAATCCCTATCAGGTCTGAATGGATTTATGAGTGTGTCAATCAGGTATGTTTTTGAGTCTATGCTGTATGTGTGTGTCTGCTTGTGGGCACATTCTGTTTTATGTATACTGCTGCTATTTCAAAAACAGTCTTGCAAAATTTTTGCCCACTACTTTCATTGTATGGCAGAATCAAATTGTTCCTGTGGATCTTTTTCGTCCAAAAGAAGTTACTTCTGAGGACATAGAGGCTGGAGTGTATACTGTCAGCCAGTTTCCTGCTCAATCGTTTCAGATATCTGAAGGAAGTTCATCCCAAGTAGCAACTCAGTCACAAAATCTCAGAAATACATCTCATACACGTGAAGTTGACGGTATTAGGAATGAGGTTCAAGAATCTAGAGATACCTGCAAAAAGGCAAGGTTTTCAGAGATTGATGTCCAGGAAGGGATGCTTTCTTCCAGACTTAAGTTAAATCATTCTAACTATGATAAGTGCACTGGGGGCTCAAAAGGCGATGGAGAAACTTCTCATGGTGTTTCTGATGTAGCTGCTGCTATTGAGGACTTCCTCGATCTGACTAGCAAGGTAAAAGTTATTGAAGATTTAAAGTTTTCCTTTATTTTTTTATTGAAAAATTAATTGATTTATGTCACCTATTTTCGTAGAAGATTCATGATCAGGAGTCACCAGCAACAACCGACTGTGATAGAAATGTATCCTTATACACTTGCTTTTGCATGATTAGATTGTAATTTGGCTTTTGCTGCTGTTTAAGCCTTCATGATAGAATAGCTTTACTCGTCTAATTGTTCGATTCTTGGCGATGACCGTGGGGCCTCTCATGCTGTTACGGGATTATCTAAGCCATGCCACAGGTAAATTTTTTTGCTTCAAATTTAGGCATTTGTATGACAAGATTTAGAATGGGTCTTTCATCTCTACGAGGCTCAGTATTTTTTTTTTTAAATGGTAGCATGTTTTGGTTCCTGTTGAATTTTTCAGAAAGCACGACTTTTTTAAGATTCTCCTACACTTTCCTTTTTAACTTGTTTTGATGTCTATTCTCTTTAGGACTGGGAAAAGCGGTGAGTCATCTTATCCCTCAAAAGACTTAAGCGGAGTAGTAGATGGTTTCAGCGAAACACAGACTGAATCTCAGGTTTCAATTCTGTCATTTGCAATCTTAAAGTGCTTGCATCACTTATTCGTGCATGAGGTGGCCGTTTAATGTTGTGGCAATATATAAACTTGGAATGATGATCGTGGTTAATGTTTCAAATCCAGGTTGTTGGTTATGAAGAAGATCTATCAGGCAGGCAAATGCTTATAGACAGAGTTCGAACGCGCAGTAGCTTGGTCTAAGGTAAAAAAATGTTGACTTAATTCTAGAGCTGGGTCTAAGATAGATAGCAGCACTGATTTATGTTGATATATATCCTGTCTGATAATCTATGATGTTGTAGAATGTAAACTAACAGAGCGCCTCGGAGCATTCAATTGTGTTGAATGGAATATGCACTTTTAGTTGTTTCAGACTTGTCTTTTTTGGCAGTTCATGGCTATCAACCTAAAAAAAAACTCGGTATCTGGATTTTAACGAGCTTATTTATTTCTGCACTTGTTCAATCCATGTCAATAATGGTGAGGAATTCGAGAAATGGTGTAAGTTTTGGGTTCGATTACCATTTTCGTATCATGTATTAGTAAAGTAGCATGCTATTTATTCGTCACTTTAGTTTTTCTTGTCTTTTGTTTTGTCAATTTTTTTAAAGGGTGTTTCTCATATTTTCTTGTCTCTTTTAATTTATTTGTTAATGATGAAATGAAGAAAACATAAAATTGTCTATATAGATTAAAAAAAATATTTCATCCTTGTTTATTTGATTAGTTTATCAATATGTTTTTCTTACATAGGTTTACGAATTTTATCTTTTCACCTGCTTTTATGTTTTCTCGATTTATGATATTTTTTTTGGCTACTTCGATTTACGAATCTCATCTTTATTTATGTGTTTTGGCAGTTTCTTCTCTTAGGAAACATGTTTTTTTTTTTTTTTCTAACATCGGTTTCTAAATCTTATCTTTTCATGTTTTTAAATATCATGTTATTGGTTTGCAAATTTATATCTTATGGTTTTATGCTTTTAAATATCATGTTATTCATTTTTTAAATACATCATTTCGATGAACACAAAAGTATTTTGTAGTTGGTGCACCTGGATTAAGTATCATTTAAAAAAAATGAAAGCAGACAGTGAAATGTTATTTTGATGATAAAGTCATGTTATGTTAGTGATGAAGTTTAGTAGAATCAAACTCAGTTCTTAAGAAAAAAAAA
>CANYCX010715059.1:0-14019 GCA_948193385.1 Breynia disticha f. nivosa
TTGAAATATTGTTTTCCATTCATATTTAACTTTTCGGTGCGATAATTCGTTCATATAAGATCCGATTTGAGTGAAATATGGGTGTGTACTATCCATTGGTAACTAGTTTTGGTGTTAATTCATGGTTTAAGTACATGAAATTATTGTTTTAGTATGGATAGGTCAAAGTGATGAATTTGGGTTTCTTGATTCTAGGTTTTTTTCGAAGTATTGTTGCTTAGGTAAGATTCTTTGGGCTCTAATGAGGTGATATTAATGGTCAATTTAGTTGGGTTGTGAGTAGAGTGTGAGTATGGATTAATGATAGAAAAATGCTTAAGGTTTTGGGAAGAAAATCGGTGAATTAAAGTGTAAACGTTGTATAGGAAAGTGAAAAGCGTAGAAACATATTAAACTAAACCTATAGGAAGTGTTAAAGATGGTTGGTATAAATGAAAGAATGAATTAGGTGAAGGTGGTTGATGGAAATCATTAACGAGGGAAGAAGAAAGGAAAGGAAGAAGCATTTAAACATAAGAAACATCACTCATTTATTGTTTAGAATAATTTTGTACATATATTTGATTAGTATAATCTAAATGCTTAATAGGAGGATGGACTCAAGGCGAGGGTGGTTCTTAGCCAGGTCGGTAGACGAGTCTTGCGAGGTAAGTAACACGAATGCAACCATGCTTGTGTGTGAAATGTTGTGGATAATTGTTTGGTATGATTGATGAATTAACTTGATGTTGAAATTGTTTTGGTGTATGGATTTCTTATATATATCATACTTGAGATGAATGTGATGAGTTGTGTTGAAGGATTTCTTATGAATACCAATGTATGAACATATGATTGTTATATATGATTTTGTTATGAATGTCAAAAGTGATTGATGATGGAATCATTGGTATGTTGTCAATATAGAACATACATCACATTAATGCACCTAGAATTCCTAGTGAATTCTGTCACTAAATGAAATGACGAGGGAGTGGCTATTAGCACTTATTGTGCGAACATTTGGTGCTTAGTGCATAATGTTTTTAGGGCTTATAAAACATGCTACACTGGGCACAATGGATTATATTCAATATACAGACGTGTATACGAATGTGTCAGGCTAAAACAGGGCGAATATGACGCCAAAAGAGGGCGTATTCTAGATATCCAATTTATATAACCACAACTCCCCACCGAAAGGTCCGTTTGCAAACGTCGTATATGGCCAAAACAAGGCGTAATTGAATATTCAAGTGAAAGTGTTATTGAACACATAAGGTTGCATGTTAGAGGTTACATGATCATAATGTGATGTTGTGGATATGGGATTGAATTTGGTTCTGATTTTGGTATGGAATATTGTGGATGTTATATATATAATTGAGAATTTGTTGGTTGAAATGGATTTGGTTGAGTATTGAGATATGTTATGATGTTCTTAACATTATATTGACATGTGTTTTGAGATTGAATTGTGTTTTTGAATGGATGAAATATGGAAATTGTGATAGGTAATATTGAGGGAAGTTGTGATGGTTTGGTATGAAGAGGAGTGCTTTGTTTTGAGATTTAGCCAGAGAAACATCACACTATGCGGTGTCGTGCCAAAGTACGCATGCTCGCTATGAGCACGCATAGTCTGAGACAACCGCGCGTTTAATTGCACCTGTACTACGCATGGTGGAGGCGAGCACGCGTAATCCTTGCCCACAATGCATAGTATTGATTGTTCACGCGTAGAGTCCTGCTTTCTGATAAAAAAAGATGAAAATATATACCTTAGCTATGTGTATAATTGTATTTTTGTGAATTCTGAAGTTGTGATAATATTTCATATCATGAATTTGTTTAGAATGTGAATTAATTTAAGTATGTGATTTAATAAAATTGTGGATGGTTGTCCATGTCGATAGGTGTTGCTTATTGGGTCTCGCGAGTCATTGTGTTTTATGTCTGCTATGTGGGCAGAGTCCTGAGGAGATATTTTGGATCAGAAGGTGCATAGTTTTGGGGAGTTTTGACTCAGAGTTCAGACGAAAAGACTGAGGTGGGCAATGCACTGGAGTTTTTCTCTCTGCTATTTTCAAATTAGTTTTTTTGTAAAATTTGTAAACATATGTTTTGTAATGAAGGATGATTGTATATTATTCAAAAGAATGTGTAAATGGTTGTATTTTAAAAATTTGAAAACTCTCTATTAAACTTATGATGTCCAAATTTTAAATGTCACCTTAGAGAATTATATATATATTACGCCAGGTGATAGTTAATTTTTGGGGGTCACAATGGCCTTGACTAGTTTTAATGTATCATGAAAGTAGAACATTAGCTAGTTGCAAGGACGCAATCTTGAGCAGTTTGAAAGGAACTGTTGATTGAGGATAGCACGATAAAGCCTTCATTAGCTTTAAACCAATTAAGAAACTGAGCATAGGTCTATTGAATTCTAGGATGACCCAGCACTTTTACTTATTGTTTTCAGTTTGTGTTTCCCCTGTTTTTATTATTTTAGTTCGTTGCTGAATCATCAACCTATCAGGTTTATTGCTTTATTTCTTTTTACTTTGAGCACCGAATTGGACTAGATATCACGTTCCTCGAGAGATTCGATCCTGGGAGTCGTACTTCCGTGCTAAAACTACATCGATTCTAGTGCGCTTGCAAGAACCAGTCAAGTTTTTGGCACTGTTGAAGGGGAACGGCGTATTTAGTTTGATTTGGTGCTTTTTGTTTTGCTAACTTTTTCCTTGTTGTTAGTTTCTTCTTTTTGTAGGTTTCAGTTTTGTTTATGCTTCTCAGAGGTCACAATCATCCAGAAGAACTTGTCACCTACTATCCGAAAATTGAAAGAGAAATTTTTGCAAGGAGGCATAGGAATAGGAATATGTAAAGGCAACCTGGTTTTGATGAGGGGATCCGTGGTGGAGTCCCTAATGAAATGGGCACAAACCCCATGTTGTTGAGAAGGAACGGTAATGTATCTCCTTCTTGTATAGGGTTGAGTCCGGTTGCCTAGAATTATGAGTTGAAGGCAGTTCATTTCAACATGTTTCCTTCCTTTCATGGACTAGCATCGAAGGATGCACTATCCTTCTTTTGAGAGTTTTATAGGACGCTTTAGAGCTTTCCCCTACATGGATTGAATGAGGATGAGTTAAGATTAAGGTGCATTCTGTATACTTTGAAAGATAGGGCAAAGGCTTGGTTAATCAACCTACCGGAGGGCTCCTTAGGTACTTGGGATGAGGTGTACAACAAGTTTATGGATAAGTATTACTCACCTCAAAAGACTATAGACCTAAGGAGTAAGATCTGTACATTCACACAACTTGATAGTGAAGCATTCCATGAAGCTTGGGAATGGTTTAAGATGTTCCTCGCGTAATGTCCACATCACCAATTTCCTTTAGCCCTCCTCACGCAATTTTTCTTTAAAGGGCTCTCCTTGGCTAATCAATCATTGGTGGATACCGCTTTCGGAGGCTGTGTGGGAGATAAGACGACCGAGGAGGCTTGAAACATTTATGAGTTGGTGGCCAATAACACTCAAAATAAGCCATTAGAGGAAGTAGAGGAGCCAATATGAGTCAAGTGTCTCATCATAATCTGGATTTGAATTCGAAGATTGACGAACTCACCAAGTGTGTTAGGACCATCATGAGGGAAAAGGTTGCTAGAGTTTAGACTCAATGTGGCTTTTGTGGAGGTTGGGAGTATTCTGAGAATGCTTGTGGATATGGGGTTGATATGATTCAAGAAGGTGTTGAGGAGGCTAATTTTGTTGGAGGAGGAAAACCAAACCAACCCAATGACCCTTACTCCAACACCTATAATTTGGGATGGAGAAACCACCCAAACTTTGGATGGAAGAACAACTCCAACTACCAAGCACCACACCAATCAAATCCCTACCCACCTTCCAAACCAAACACCTATCCAACCAACCTTTCCAACCAGGAAATGCAAACACCTTTCTGAGACCTCCATTTCAAAAACCCACTTACCCTTTACCACCATCACAAAACTCGAACAATCCATCATCATCATCCACCCATGATACCAAACCCAATATGGAGGATATGTTCATGAAGGCAATGGCAAAAATGGAACAATTTGCAGATTCACAAGTTGAGACTAACAAGAACATCCACCAGTTGATGTAAGCTCAAGCATCCACAAATCGCAAAGTTGATCAATTGGAAAACTTTATACAAGTTTAGGAGTCGTTCAATAAATCTACTCTTGCAACTTTGTAGGGTTTGGAGCATCAATTGGGGCAACTTGTCAAGCAAGTGTCAAAAAGTGAAAAGCGAAAACTACCTAGTTCATCGACACAAAACCCTAGGGACAATGTTTTTGCGATTACCCTAAGGAGTGGTAAGGAATTACAAGAAAGGGTGGATGAAGAATCAGCTGAAGAGGTGGATAAACAAGCAGAGGAAAATGGAAACACGTAAAGGGACCAATACGAAAAGGGCAGTACAAAAACTTCCAAAGAGAAATGGAGACTGGTTAGGGAGAAGAAGAGAATAGACCAGGAGGGAGAGAATAACAATGAGAACATTCCTCCTCCACCTTTTCCACAAGCACTCAAGGTAACTCATAAGGCTAAGGAGTTTATCCGATATTTGGACATGATCAAGAAGGTGCATGTCAATATTCTGTTATTGGAGGCTATCTTCCACATGCCAAAATATGCGAAGTTCTTTAAGGAAATAGTCTCAAGCAAAAAGAAGCTGGAACAGTATGTCATAGTGCCACTAACGGAGGATTGCAGTGTCGTTATTCAGAGGAACTTACCCCAAAAACTTAAGGATCCAGACAGCTTTTCAATACCAATTACCATTTGCACTTTGGGGATAGAGATGGCACTTTGAGATTTTGGTGCCTCTAGTAATCTCATGCCTCTTTCTCTCTACAAACAACTTGGCATGGGGGAATTGAAACCGTGCACAAACTCCCTTCAGGTGGCCGATCGATCAATCAAGTATCCGCAGGGTAAAGTTGAATATGTGTTGGAAAAAGTGGGGAAGTTCTTCTTTCCAGCAGATTTTCTAGTGCTCGATATGGGGGGCGAGCCAGACATACCTATTATTTTGGGAAGACTGTTCCTCGCTACCAGACGAGCAATGATTGATGTTCAATAAGGGAAGCTTACTTTGAAAGTGGGTAGTTAAATACAGGAGCTCAATGTTTACCAAGCTATTCATTGCCCAGCCATTGAAGAGGATGAATGCTTCTGGATTGATATGGTGGATGGGTTAGTAAGGGGCATTTTTCATGTACACACAAGGGACAGTCTAGAGACAATCATCGCCTCTAGCATGACTGAGCACAAGGAAGATGAAGCATTGCTGCAAGAGATCATGGAGTTTGATGGAGAATCACTTTCTAGAGTGTTACCACATGAAGAGCTGTCTTTGAAAGCACATAAGCAGTTTCTTCCTATTCACACCCCTCCAAAGGTGGAAATGAAGCAACTACCGCCAAGCTTGAGCTATGCCTATCTGGGAAATTCATCTACATTCCTTATTATCATTGCTTCTTGGTTGACTGACGTGCATGAAGAAAAGTTGTTGCGAGTGTTAAGGGAGTACAAAGAAGCAATAGCTTGGAGTATAGCCGATATAAAGGGAATCAGCCCATCCTTTCGCATGCATCGAATTCTCTTGGAGGACAAACACAAACCTTCAGTTGAACATCAGAGACGACTGAATCCGAATATGAAGGACGTGGTAAGGGCTGAAATCATTAAAATCATTGACGCAGGTATCATCTATCCCATCTCTAATAGTACTTGGGTGAGTCTGGTGCAGGTGGTACCAAAGAAATGGGGTATCACCGTAGTTAAGAATGAAAAAAATGAATTGATTCCAACTAGGAAGGATCACTTTCCTTTTCCCTTTATTGTCCAAATGTTGGAACGATTGGCCGGCCATGAGTACTATTTTTTCTTGATGGTTATTTGACGTATAACCAAATAGATATCGCCCCGAAGGACCAAGAGAAAACCACATTTACTTATCCTTATGGAAGTTTTGCGTGTATAATGCACCGGCCACCTTTCAAAGATGTATGATGGCGATATTCTCGGATATGAATGAGGACATTATTGAGATATTCGTGGACCACTTTTCAGTTTTTGAAAAGAACTTTGATGCATGTCACTCCAATTTAGCACGTGTCCTACAAAGATGTAAGGAAACTAATTTGACGTTAAATTGGGAGAAATGTCACTTTATAGTCAAGGAGGGGATTATGTTGGGGCATCGAATTTCCATTGATGGCATCGAAGTGGATAGAGCCAAAGTGGCGGTAATTGATCAATTACCACAACCTACCTCTATAAAGGGAATCCATAGCTTCCTAGGTCATGTCGGCTTTTATCGTTGGTTCATTCAAGGCTTCTATTCTATCACAAAGCCGCTTTGTGTGTTGCTTGTAAAGGGCGCACCATTTAACTTTGATTCTGAGTGTCATAGAGCATTTACCAGGTTGAAGCGGGCTTTGACTTCAGCACCTATACTTTCACCCCCAGATTGGACTATACCATTCGAGATCATGTGTGATGTCAATAACTTTGCTGTTGGAGTGATTTTGGGACAAAGAAAGGCTGGAAAACCACATGTGATCCACTATACTAGCAAGCTTCTGAATCCAGCTCAAATGAATTATGTTACAACAGAGAAGGAGCTATTGGCAGTGGTTTATGCAGTGGACAAGTTCAGGCAATATTTAGTTGCATCCAAGGTTATTGTGTTTACCAACCATTCTGCTATCAAATATTTGATGACAAAGAAGGAGGTGAAACCGCGGTTGATTAGGTGGATTCTTTTGCGACAAGACTTGGATTTGGAGATCAAGAACAAGAAGGGGTGTGAAAATGTTGTCGTGGATCATCTGTCACACTACGATGGGCCAAGAGAAAAAGAGGGACCAATCTCCGATACTTTTCCCGATGAGAGCATCATGGTTATTAGGGAATCAGAAATGGGGTTTCCTTGGTAACATAGCCAATTATTTGTGCTCCAGGAGAATGCATAAGGACCTTGACTTCCACAAGAAAAAACGATTTTTTGTAGAGATCAAACATTATATGTGGGTTGATCCATTCCTATTAAAAAATTGCTCTAATAGGATTGTGAGACGTTGCGTACCAGAGGAAGAGGTTCCTTCTATTCTGAGACACTATCATGCCTTATCATGTGGAGGACATCATGGCCCAGATCGCACGGCCGCTAAGGTCCTTCAGAGTGGTTTTTTCTGGCCTTCAATCATTAAGGATGCAAGAGAATTTGTCAAGGCTTATGATGAATGCAAACAGACATGGATAATTGGTAAGAGACACGAGATGCCCCAATCTGGAATCCTAGAGGTGGAAATATTCGATCTTTGGGGTTTGGACTTCATGGGACCATTCCCAAAATCATTTGGGAATGAGTATATTTTGGTAGATGTGGAGTATGTGTCAAAATGGGTGGAAGCAACAGCATTACCAGACAACACAGCTAAGTTCGTGGTCAAATTTGTTAAGAAGCACATTTTCTCAAGAGTTGGGGTGCATCAGCCCATCATCAGTGACAACAGAGTCCATTTTAACAATCATCAGTTCCGGTCACTTTTGGGTAAAATATGAGTGCCACCATCGACTGGCTACATCGTATCATCCTCAAATCAGTGGACAGGTGGAAATCTCAAACCGTGAACTGAAGCAGATTTTGGAGAAAACTGTTAATGCAATAAGAAAGGACTCGGCCATCAAGCTTGATGATGCCCTATGGGCGTATAGGGCAGCATTTAAAACTCCAATTGGCATGTCTCCATTCTGCCTCGTCTATGGGAAACCGTGTCATCTATCGGTTGAGTTAGAGCACAAGGCATTTGAGGAAATTAAGACTTTGAATTATGATTTACATCAAGCCAAAGAAAAACGCCTACTGCAATTGAATGAATTGGAAGAAATTCAAAGAGATTCCTATGAAAACGCCCAGATTTACAAAAATAAACTAAGACGTGGCATGATAGGAGAATCCAACGGAGGACATTCCAAGTTGGCAATGATGTGCTACTATACAACTCTCGATACAAGCTCTTTCCAGGAAAACTCAAATCACGATGGTCGGGGCCTTACCGAGTGATTAGAGTTTGCGCACATAGTGCTGTCGAGATTCAAGCACCAAATTAGTCATCATTTTTATTGAATGGTCAGTGCCTTAAACATTACCACATGGGAAAGACTGTTTTAGCCGTTCATACCATTCAGCTGGATAAATGATCAGACCGTCCGAAATGACATTAAACTACTTCAGGTCCGCAATGACATAAAACTAGGAGGTACTTGTAAATATGCCATACGAACTTGCAAAGATTCACATACTTAAAAGAAATTCTAATTGTCCATATTGCACTCAATAATTCTTTTATTTATGTGAATCTAATTTTTATCTACATGTCATGCACGAGCTTGTTGTTTCCTTTACTTTGTTCATTTAATTTCTTTTTGCTAGGTACAGGACTTAAATCACAAATTTGAGCATTGTTCATAGGTAGAGATAATCCAGTGGAGGCATCACGAGCGTGACTCTTCATAGTCACGATCGTGATGCCTATCACGCCCAAATGATCTCGAACCATATTTGTATCACGAACGTGACTCTTTGCAGTCACAATCGTGATACTTGTTCTGTGCAACTTGGCACAAGAATCGGCTTTGCACCACGAATATGATTCTTTATAATCACGAGCGTGATGAGTATTTGGACTAGGGTCATGGACATACAATGATGAATCACGAACGTGATTCATCCCACCACGCTTGTGACGATCTTTCGGATATATGATGTGGGTTAACCATGAGCGTGGTTCAACCAAACACGCTCATAATGACTCTTCTGTCCGAAGTTGAGGTTCAGTTTTCAATCAACCACAAATTTGACTCTCGATAGTCATGTTTATGATGACCTGTCTGCAATCTATTTTCGGGTCAAAGGACACTTACACTACCATTTTAGCTTATTTTGGGAATACAAACTTGTTGTTTTCCTAAAAGTGTTTCAATTTTTCTAAAAAAGTTATATGACAATGTAAGTAAGCCATGTGCTTTTACTTAAACATTGGGCATTCAAAAGCAACCACATTTAACCACTTCTCATTAAACCTAGCAGCCTAGGGTTTTTACACAACCATACGCGCAGATTCTTCCTCCTTATTTCTTCTCTCTCGACTTCTAACCCCTCCATTTCCTTTAGTTTTTCATTTCTTCCAGAAGCACAATGTCAGAAACACCCGTTGATTCACCAGAACAAGCTACAAGGACATATGCAAAACATAAAGTCAAGGCCAAAATGGTTGAGGAAGAGAACTCTCCTCCTTCCCCACCTCCAAAGAAGAAGGGTACGAAGGAATCCACGCAATAACGACTCAAATTTAACAAGAACCGCCATTTTCTCATGTTCAAACCAAACTCAAGGGCCAAAGAATGGTATGACATTGTCTCTAAACTTAGTTTAGGAGTAGAGAAGAAATTATCTGTTGCATTACTTCAAGAGCATATGGAAGAGGATCAGTTTTTGAATGTGGTTAGAGATTGTGGTTTGATGAAGTTGTTTATTATGGACATGGAAATGCATTTTGAGCCATTGTTAGAAATATTTAGCACATTTTTGGTCAAGTGGAACAATGAGGACGATAGTGTCATTTCTTTTTGTATTGGCCGTTAGGAATGGAACATGGATGAAAATGAATTTGGTGTAGCTTGTGGAGTCTATGAGGATGGTGTTTCTACCTTTGGTGAGGTCCCCTAGAAAATATCATTTGATATGGTCGCTTTCTAGAATGCTTTGTGTGACACGTCAGGGGTGAAGTTTAGGGCAGGGATTTCTAAGGTGGCAAGTGTTCGCAATCCATTGTGGAAATTGTTGTATAAATGGTTGCTCAGTTCTTTGCTCGGGCACTAAGATTCGGATAAATTGGCCAATTTTGAACTTACCATGCTATATTGTTTGAAGAACCACATTAGGTTCCACTTGGGAGTGGCCATTGCTATGAATCTCGAGAGAACAGCTCAAAGGAAATTGGGTTTCATTTACGGTTCCTTGTTTGCAACGAATATAGCATCATACTGTGGCTTTACATTAAGGAGGACAAAAGCACATGCTATGGAACCAATGGATGCATCGATTCTAATGAATATGCGATTGGTGCAGAGAGATTCTTTTCTCAGGCAGGTTCGGTTGATCTATCCACCAATGTTTCCCGAATCTCAGCCACCTAGGCGACAATCAGGCCAGCCAAGCCACTCTCACCCGGCATTAGCAGCTCCTCCACATGTTCCTTCCACTAACACGGAGCAGGATGTGAAACTAGTAATCTCTGCTCAACCAGAGTTTTCTTTTATGTCCAAAAGAGGAAAACAAATGAGAGAACTTCGCAGTGAATAGTTCAAACACAGGAAAGTTCTTACTCAGCTCAGTCAAAGTGTTAAATGGTTACAAACAGAGCTGAGTGAATTCTTCAACAAAATGGGGCACTTCTGCACACCGCCACCATATATTAAAGAGCTCCATCTGGTAAAGAAGAAGAAATTCTTCTTTCACTTTGACAGACCACGGGATTTCGACTTGGAATATGAGGAGTACCAAGAGAGTGGCACAGCAAGGCATCATCCGACTGGAGATGCCAGTGGCAAGCCTATTAACGTCACCTAGGGTCTTACGGAGGACAACAGGGGAGGTGCAGCTAGTAGGAGGAAATCGTCCAGGAATAGGCTGCAAACTTTCTTGAATCATCATTTAGTTGCATTCATGCATATTTTGTTTGCTATTGTGTATTTCATTTCCTTTTGTGTTTATGCATTTCATCCATAGGCACATGTTTCTTTTATGTTTTGCACTTTATTTTATTTGGTTTGTTATAAACATATTGTGGACAACCTATCTATTTGTTATTCTCTTTTGTGTTATGTTGCCAAAGGTTCTAATTGAATGACTCTCATGGCCACGACGATCATTAAGTATGGACACACCGAGTGCCAAACTGAGAGAAGATTTTTCTTTCCCTTAATCTCTCTTCTTTACGATCTCACTTTGCAATGCTGATGTTGTCCTCACTATTATTTGCATATTACATTGCTTGTGACATTAAGGACAATTTCAAACTTAAGTATGGGGGAGGGGATTTTATGTTTTCCATTTTTTTAGGGTTGGGAGTTGTGTGTGCTCGAAGTATACGAAATGTGTGAAAATTTTTCTTCTTTTGACGAAAAACAAATTTTACAAAATTTTCGCACTTTTTCTATACTCAATGTGTATGATGGGTTGTATCTAGATTTGAGTGAAATTGAGGTATATTGTTGGACGAAATCATGGAAAAGGAACTTGTGTATCATGTTAAGTGTTGGTGCATGAGCTGATTGAGGACCTTGAACTTGGTCTTGTGGAGTTACAATGGGCTAGCTCGAATGGTCGATTGGGAGAGTTCTCAAGTTTGGTTGAGGAGGTATAAAAGGTTAATTTTATTAGCATGTGTATTAAGTACATCTATTGCATAGAGAATTAATGAGATTTTGGCCTATAAAAGAAAAACAATGTGTAAAGTTCAAGGGTGCTCAAAAATTGGAATAAAAGGTATTCGAATGGCCTGGAGTGTACGCCAAAAGCGTCTCAATTTCGCAATCGCTCGGAAACCTAAAGAAAAGAAAGTTTCCGAGTGGCCAGGAGTGCACGCCAAAAGCGGGTCATTTTCGCGTCCACTAGGAAACAAAATAAAAAGAAAGAAAGAGCACAAAAGGAAACAAGCAAAGAAAACAAAACATTGTATGTGAAAAGAGTATAAAAGGCCAAAACTCTATCGTTCTTTGTGTTATATATTGTATGAAGATACTTTATGTCAATGAGCACATTAACGTAGAGATACCACCGAGCTCGAGAATTATTCACCATCGATTAATTGAGTCCTAAAGTAGCTTTCTTGGGCAAGTTTGGGTATCATTAACACTTAATCGTTTCATATGAAACCTTATTATTATGCACTAGGAATTTTGAATATGATCTAACCCAATTTGATGCACTTCGATTGCACTCTTAACCCCAATGTCCACTTAGTTTTTCTCGGGACGAGCAAAAGCCTAAGTGTGGACGAGTTTGATGGGACCATAGATGCACAATTATTCCACTTATTACAAGCTGATTTTCGTGTCATTTTGGTAGATAAACCATGTGATTTTAGGGATTTATGTTCATTTTGGTTTTGTCTAGGTACGATTAAGGAACATGAAGAATTAGCTATATTTTGAGGAAAAAGATGGCACATCAAGTGGGGCTATTTTGGAGCCATGAAATGGAACCCAAAGGACCTGGTTTGGATTGAAGTTGGCTCAAAAGTGGGATATGAGAATGAAAGGAAAAGTGGGCAGTCGTGACTCACCATAATCACGTTTGTAATTCACATAAACGGAGCTGGAATTTGGGCAGAACCCTAACCTCGAACGTGGTGATCTAAACCACGAATTAATGGAACAAATGTGACTCTCTGCTCAAGTGGGAAACGACACCTAATTTTAGGCAGAAAGTGGGCCACGTTCGTGATCAAAATGAACCACGATTGGAGATCATTTGTGGCGCTTGAAATGAGAAAAGAAAAGTTAATCAGGAGGACAACCACGAACGTGGTTGGTAGACACCACGAGCGAGGCTCACGCGGACATGGACACAAGTTTGGACAGGAACCAGGTCACGTTCGTGACACGCTTGGATCACGTTCTGGGGTGGAACATGACTCGGAGTGACATATTGAACTTTGAGCAGAAAGTGTACCACGAGCATGGTTCCATCAACCACGAGTGAATCTTTGCTCATGGTTCTTCAACTGAGATGCAAGAATGGGTCAGAAGGTGAGCCACGAGCATTACTCACTTATCACGAACATGGTTGAATTCCTTTGGCTTGCAAGAAATGGACAAAAAGTTGGCCACGAACGTGATTCAATTGAGTCACGTTCGGTGGCCAAAAAGGAGTCATTCGTGACTCAGCAATAATGGTCCAAAATGACCTTATATTGAGTAGATTAAGTGAGGGCAAGGAGGACATTTCCAAGGGCTGGAGGACACATATAAAAGGGAACATTTTTAGGGTTGAAGAGAACTTTTTAGCTGGAGAAAAACAAGAGATAGAGAGGTTTTGCTTGGCTTTTCGTCTATTTTTCTTTGGTCCAAAATGACCTTATATTTTTCTTTGAGTTACATTATGTTTATGGTGATTTTCTAGGATTAGATATTCATAGATATCAATCAATTGATTGCGTTTTTGGAATAATTAATTTCATTTGCTTGTTGATTATTTGTTGTTGGTAATCCTAATCCAGAGTCGCGAAAGCCTAGGTATAGGAAGGCCAAATCAGTAGAGTTAAGGTTTATTTGGGTAGAAATATACCAGATATCTTTAATGTGTTCGATGAAATGCCTAAGTGACTATGGCCTTGACTAGTTTTAATGTATCACGAAAGTAGAACATTAGCTAGTTGTAAGGACGCAATCTTGAGCAGTCCAAGAGGAACTCTTGATTGAGGATAGCACGAGAACACCTTCATTATCTTCAAATCAATTAAGAAACCGAGCATAGGTCTATTGTATTCTAGGAAGACCCAGTGCTTTTACTTATTGTTTTCAGTTTGTGTTTACCCCTGTTTTTATTATTTTAATTTAATTCCAAATCATCAACCTATCAGGTTTATTGCTTTATTTCTTTTTACTTTGAGCACTGAATTGGACTAGATATCACGTTCCTAGAGAGATTCGATCCTGGGATTCGTACTTCCGTGGTAAAACTGCATCGATTCTAGTGAGCTTGCTAGAGCCGGTCAGGGGGTAAGTTCATCTTTTTATGTTCTTGATTCTGAACTATGCATATTGAATTTGAATGGACAAATT
This sequence comes from Breynia disticha f. nivosa, assembly GCA_948193385.1. NCBI lineage: Eukaryota > Viridiplantae > Streptophyta > Magnoliopsida > Malpighiales > Phyllanthaceae > Breynia > Breynia disticha. The sequence continues at coordinate 13,907 of CANYCX010715059.1, forward strand.
TGAAGTAATAGCTTGGAGAAAATAGCTGTTTGGTTTATTTTTCACCTTTGACGCGTTTCCTTATCTTCGACAATAAGAAGGTTTAAATTGTTGGGGTTCTGGGCCCCTTCTAA
>CANYCX010715208.1:0-12750 GCA_948193385.1 Breynia disticha f. nivosa
TCTCCTATATTTTTCTTTAATATTTTATTTTAAATTATATTATTCTCAAAATAAAAATGATGTTTAAATTTGAATGCTATTTCTTGGAAAATAAGTAATTAAAATAAGAAATGGTATTTAAATTTGGGCGTCACATTAAAACATATTAAATATATTTTTAATCAATATACAACTTTAAATCACATTTATTTTAAAAAAGATATTTATTTTAAAAAAAGAAAGAGTATTCAGTAATCTAAAAGGTATTTAATAGCTTAGTCTGGTCATGTTGATTTTATAATAAATAAATTATGCATTTTCTTTGTAAGTTTCATCTTATTAAATATTTTTATTTAGTAAGTTTTGTCAAAACTTAAAAAACTATTTATTACATTTAATAAAACAATTTATTTAAAAAATAGGTATTAATACAATTAAAAAAATATGAGTATATATAAAGCTATATGTACGTTTAAATTCCTAAAGAAAACAAACAAGTACTACATTATGAAAAACAATTAATTAGCTCGTGCTCAATGTACAGCTGTTAATTTTTGACACGATAATACAATTTGGGAGTACACGTTTATGATACGATACAAATAACATAAATTTAATTTTTATAATATTTACATAACAAATAATAATATTTAATAAAAAATAATATGGTACGATTATTACACATTTAACTAAATTGACAGTTATATACTCAAATGATGGTAAGATTTTGGTGAACAAGTTTGTTTTAATAAATAAAAATGATAGAAATAAAGATATTACATCATAATCTATTCTCACTTAAGTTTCACATTCAATGCAGCATTTGAAGATGTTAGCCCAACCTGCGCTATAAATTTAAAATATCAAATTTTTTTATATATTTTTATAATTTATTTTTTAATTTACTATTGCTTTTAAAATTAATTTTTTATGCCTTTTTAAAATATATTCAATAACACCATTAAACACTTTTTTTAATTTTTAAATATGTTAAAATTAAATTTTATTAAGTTATGTATTTATGTAAAAAATCTTAAATCTAATGCCAGATTGGGTCGCAAAAATATTTAAACATGTGAATTGTCTCAAATTGTATTACATAATATGTAATAAATATTTAAAATCTATAACATTCAAATAATATTTAACATATAATATATTTCATTATCATATCAGTACCAAACACACAAGAACAGTGATTACTTAATTGCAATGAGGAACTTGATAGCTGAAATTGATTTAAAAAAGGAAACAAATTGTTGAAATATAATTGAAGTGGTTTTATTTAGAATTGTCACTATCTGACATGAATACTATTTGTGAATACAAATTTATAATAAGATACGAATACTACAAATTTAATTTTAAAAATATTTACATCACAAATAATAGTATTTAATAAAAAATAACATGATATGATCATGACACAACTAATACAAATTGATAATGCTAATTTTTATCTAATTAATTTTTTATCATCTCATTCTTCATCATCATCTCTACATCCCTTTCTAATCATTTTTTATTGGTTGATTTGGTAAAATTAAAAATTTCAGAAGAACTATAATTAGATGAAATTTTTTTCTTTAAATCTGAAACTTTGTTTGATAAAAAAGGCAAATAAATGGGCCTCAAAGCTGCAGAAATTCGTAAAGATAATAATTTAATCAATATATATTAATTATGATATATAAATTTATCATCAATTTTTTAATTTATTTTTAAAAATAATTTTTATTATTTATCAAAAAAATTACTCACTAATATTCTTTAATTATTTTAATTAACTTTTATAATTTCTATAATCGAATTATATAACATTAAATTTTGTAATCGTGTTCAGTTTCCCATTGCACATTTGTGAGTTCAACTTAGTTGATTCGGTAAATGTGTAATGCCGCGTTTCTCGTGGGTTCAGCCTAGCTGATTCGACGAATACGCAAGTATGAGCAATTCTTCAGAAATTTTGTATTCGTGTAATTTTTTTATTTAATCAAATGAAACCTTTTGATGATATTAAAATACAAGCTAACCATTTTCTTTACTAATTAATGTTGAATAGTTGGATTTTATTAGAAAAAAACAAATATATAATAGTGGATCAAAAAATAATATAATATTTTATTTTAAGTGACAAAACAAATATATTAAAGTTCAGAATAGTTACTTGAGAATATAAAAAAAGAAAATTAAACGTTTTTTTTTTGTTTTAAAAAATATAACGGTAACATAAATAACAATGCTTATAGTATAGGGAAAATAAGATTAATCGACTTGTAATTATGACCAGAATCTTCATTAAAAATATTGCCTTATGTAATAAAATTATATTTTTTTTAGAAAAAAAGCAGAAATTCACGACAAACGGTTAAATATTTAAACAAATAGAAGTATAAATAATATATAAAAAAGAAACTTCCAATATAGGAACGAAGTATTATTATAAATTGAAACCTACAAAGCAAAACAAAGCAAACGGCCCTCTTTCTTTCTCTCTCTCTCGAAATTTGGTTTCGCATAGATCTCTCACTTCAAATTCATCAAATTTCAGGTGCTTTTCTCTTCAAATTTATCTACTTTCTTCAATTACTTTTTGGCTTCTTTGTCAATTGGGATTTTCTTCTTCAATTATTAGGGTTTGAACGGATTTTTTTATTCTGGTTCTTACATTTTGCTTAACGTGTAATTTTAATTGTTGTTAAAAATTGAATCTTTTTTATGTTTACTTATCTGGGTTGTGATTGATTTTTGTTTCTGTTGGTTATTTTCAGCAACTTTGCATCAATTTTATTCGTTCACAGAAACAACTTCCTGGACTTCTGTTTATGTCAATAAGGTATGAAATTTATTATTTTTGATGCTTTTGAGTTGGTTTTTCGGATAATTTAGCTTCCTTTTGAATTTTTTAATTTGTGGGTTTTCCTGGTTTGCAATGGATTGTGTTGTTGTGAATTGTGGAATTTGTTTGATTTTATGGTTTTTATTTTTTAGATGTTGATATAGAAGCTATATAGGATTTGAAGTTTCAATTTTCGTTTTAAAAATTTCTGTGATGGGTACTGGGTTTCATTAATTATGTTCATTGTTTTTTTTTGTTATTATTTTTGTATATGGGTTATGTTTTGAAATTGGGGGATGTTTTACTTTTGATGGGTGGTTTTGTTACAACCTGAATTTATTACTTAATAAAGCTTTTTTTCTTGGTTATGGTTTGGATAATTTATGATTGATGCCAAAAGCTTGTTTGTTAGTTTTGCTTTTAAGCCCGAGGAAATCTGTTCTTCTCAATGTTGGGCAGATGAATGATTCTGTTAAGTTTTCAGGATCGCACTTGATTATCCATATCTTGTGGGATCCAAAGGTTTGGTCTTTTTGTTAGTTTTATACTGGTGTAGAGATGGAATAAGCTCTCCATAAATGTGTGGTTGAAATTTATTGTATTCTGTGTTACTTGAAGTATATTTTCAAAGGCAATTTGTGAGACATTAATTTCTAGGAGTCAAGTTGAAGATGTTCTTTGAGATGAGATGAGATGAGATAAGGGAACACAGAAGCTCTCCCTCGCCCCTTTGAACAGACCAACAAGGCTGCTATCTCCGCCGAAACTAGGCTTCAAAAGTTTACATTCATTAGGGCCATTTAGTAGAGCGGTTCCATCACATTTTTATATCCCATATCCTTTTCTCGTATGATTGGCATTCATCTGGTAGCTTGCCGAACCTAGATTCTTGCTAAAGAGTTCCTTTTTCTTCTGTTCTATCTTCAAGCTGACAACAACATATTTATTCGGCCATGAAATATTTATTGAATACAAAGAATAAATATTGCATGACCGAATAATTCAAGGAGAAGTGCAAAGCAGGGAGGGACCCTTTTAATCGATGACTTGTTGGTCATCGGAGTGGGACTTCTTTGGGAAAAGAAACTCTGCCAGCTTATTTTAGGATGAACTCTCTTCCCCTTTAGGTTCCAAGTAGCTCCAGTAGACCTATAGATCATGGGACAAATAGGGTCGGTAGGTCCAATACTGGGTTCTTGGCGTGATGTGGTCTGCTGGATTGTTTTCTATGGGGTGACTATTATTTTCAATGAAATCACTCATTGGTAAAAGTAATCGTGTGCCAAGTTCTGAAAATAAGTGAACTTCAGCGACAAATGCTTCTCTGTTCATAGATTTCTTGAATTGACTACCTAATGTTTACATCTTAACTTAAAGTTGAGTAAGTAAAATCAATTATATGTTATCTTTGTTGTATTTAGGATAATGGTGTCCAATGAGCATTTTAGAAAATTTTTAGGGTTCATCAGTAACAAGTTTCCTCCTATTTATCATGAACGAACTTTTTTCATTGAATGATTTTGTTGCCTGGTATGATTTTTGATGAATGAACTACGTTTTGTATATTGAATGATTATTTTACCTGATATAATTTTATCTTTGTGCAAGTCTGCTTTTGGATAAATTTAGGAGATAAATGCTTGCGGATTTAATTCTTTAAATTGTTTACAATGAATATAAGCAGATGCTTTTTTGTTTACTACTTGTGTTTTGAAATGTTGGCTTTTAAACAGGGATAAATTGAGCAATGGGACAAAGAAGCATGCTATGTAGCAATCAAATGATTGATTCAGAAATGGAGCAGCAAGGTCCAGGATATCTTCACCCTGAACCCTGCCTCTTTTTGGGAGGCATTACGAACTTTCCTCAGCCTGATATTCAGACAATGGTGGCTCCTTCAGCAAATGGAAACAATCTTGATGTTCATCCACCAGATCGTTATGAGAGTGCCATGTTTTATGGTTTGCCGCAATACCCTGGTCTTCAACACCATCCTCATCATCATGCTCCAAATCTTGATTTAGCTGTTGCTCCTACATCCAACTTTTATGTTCCTTACATGAATCCGTCTTCTGGAATTCCAGTCGGTCACCATTCTTGTGATCAGTTACCTTCTTCGAGCAATTTTGCAGTCCTTGGAGTATCTGCTGATGATTACGGGCCTAGCAGCCAATTTATGGATAATGCTAGAGGGTCATCCAAGAGAAAGAATGCTGAAGGTCACCCAGGAAATTTCCATCTCAATACATCAGGAAGTTCTAGTTCCTCGGCCCCTCTATTGAATAGTAGGCATCCTGATGGGGTTGCTATGGTGGATCCCACATCGTTTGCTCCACCACAGTATGGAGGGAATGCCGCTGCTTCTTCGGCTGTAGATGTTGGATCTCACAGAAGTGTGAGGAACAGGTTGGGTTCTGCTGGTCTGGATCCTGTTCTAGCTCATAATCAGCATCGTTATATTCAAGGGAGCTTCTTGGGCCAGCCATTTCAACCAACCAACTCTCTCTGGATGGATCAGCAGATAACCAATAGTTCTACTGATACAGGCCCTTCTATGTGGACACACGGAACTCCTGTTCATTACATGCATGGTAATTTAAGATCCACCGTGTTGCTATTTCGTTCAAGTTGGTTCTATTTTACACTATGGCTATTTTATATCTTTCTTATAACTGTAAATCTCTTTTGTGCAGGGAACAATTTTCTTGGAGGTTCTGTAGAAAATGGGAACATGGGGCCCCAGCGATATCAGGAGCCAGCAAACAGCAGAAGTAACACAAGCTTCTTACACCCTTCTGTCAATTTCAGACATCACAATTTCCACCACCTGTCACCTCCTATTCAAGGAATGAGAGGACAAAATGTCAATGTTCCTCCTCATGTACCCCCACCAACTTCATTTAGAACTTCCTCAAGCTATGCCTCATACAGCACTGTGAATCCATCTCAGGATGGATATGATGTCGGAAGGCATCCTGGATCAGTTCAACCAACTGGCATTAGGATATATCGACCTCATCGAGATGGAATTACGCCAGACACAAGCTTTAGACATCGCAACCTTCCTCACCTTAGAGTTCTTCCAGCCGATGTAATGTCTTGAATCTGCAAAAAAAATTTCCGTTGAGACTACCAAGAATATAGTTATTACTGTTCTGTACTGAGTAGCTAATTTGTTTTCCTGGTTGATGAATGCGCAGGGGGTAGCTGTTCTTGATATTTCTGATTATTACGAAGTAGAAAATTATGTAGATCATCACAGAGATATGCGCTTGGATATAGAGGACATGTCTTATGAGGTAAATTATGATTTCTTACTCAACTAGGATTGATAAGTATGAAACTGAAGATGTGTTGGGCATATGTTTGTATCATACAAGATTATGTTGAATGAATAATTGGTAATTTTGCTGCAGGAGCTGCTTGCACTTGGAGAGCGAATTGGGAATGTAAATACTGGATTATCAGAAGAAATCATCAAAAGTAAATTAAAGACGAGAATCTACAAGACATCTCAAGGCTCAATCAATTTGGAAGAGACAGCTTCAGCAGATCAGGAATCTGATACTTGCATTATATGCCAGGTAATGAATGAGTTGTAAGCAATGTATTTACTTAGTGAAGAAGAAAGCAGGAAAAAAAACTTGGAAAATAATAATAATGAATGAGAAACTTGCAGGAAGAATACGAAATGAGGGAGAAGATAGGAGTACTGGGGTGCGGACATGAGTACCACTCGGAATGCTTGAAGAAATGGCTGCGCGTAAAGAATGTGTGTCCGATATGCAAATGTGAAGCAGTGGCAGAAGGGGGGAAGGAGGAGTAGAAGTGGGTTTAGAAGAACATATAAAAAATAAAAGGTGGTAAAGGAAGGAGGTGAGAGAGATGGAATGGAAGCAGCCTCCATCCATCCACCACAAATCAAATCCAATGGAGTGGTAATTAAAATTGAGTTGAGTTGGGGTATAATTAAGAAAGAAAGAAAGAAAGTGGATATTTTGGTTATGTATTTTGTAAATGAAGAAGATGCACATAATAACACTTGACGATGTCTACAAATCATTTATTTGTTGGTTCTGTCTGTATTTATGAAAAAACCTGTACAGACTTTCTTCACTTGTTTTCGCATTTCACTCATGTGCTCTAATTTTCCCTTTTTTAATCACTTATTAAATCGCATCTAGGCTCTGTTTGTTTGAAGGAAATTTATTTTTCGAAAAAATATTTTCATGATTTTTTAACGTTGGTTATCAATAAAAAATAAGTCAACAAAATTATAACTTAAAAATTAATAAAAAATAATAATTATTCTTAATATATTTTTAAAGAAAATATTTTTCTTATTTAAAATATAAAATTATACTTTTCTATATATTTTTAAATATTTGAATATAAAATAATAGAAAATATGATTCTCGAAAATAAGATTCTGAAACATGAAAATATTTTCTGAAGAAAATTAATTTCCGTCAAACAAACAGAGTACTAATCTCTCGTATGAACAATATATGTTAGAGTGGGAAACCAATCACTTACTTCTATACGTTTAGATAAATGAGAAAAATCTATGAGGGAGGAGCTGTGCCTCTCGCTCCGAACCCGGATTAGTCTTGGCCAATGTGTCAAGGATACCGGGGGTTCAGACCAAAAAAAAAAAAAAAATGAGGCCTCTTTCTTTTCTATTTTTTTTGTAACAAAATTTAGGATGAGGAAATGATGTCTCAGTCTAAGATCAGAGAAAGCTATCGAACTCAAAGAGCATGAGACCTCTTTCAGTTTAACGGTGTCAATCCCTCTTTTATCTCTTAAAGTTCAAGATTAGAATTAGTCTCTCGTTTCCTTTTCAAGTGTGGTGGTTTCACGAAGGAATGTTGGGGACCTTTATGTCTTTTACTTTAAAGATGCTATTTAAATTTAATTTAATATATTTTTGAGAAAAATAAATATGTATAAAAGTATTCATCTTTTCTTTATTCTTTGTTTTATTAATTTTATTAATGAAATATTAAAAGTAAATAGTGTAAAGAGTAGTATAAAGAATGTTGTTATAGTGATTTATAATTTTAAAAAATAGTTAGTTAAAAGAATGAATAAAAAATAATATTTTAAAAAAAATTTTAAGATAGCGTTGTTGGAGATGCTTTTAATATTAATAGAGTATCTTTAATATTTTATTGTTTGATATATCTTTTATAAAATAAAAATAAGGTATTATATTTTATGTGTATGTACATTAATCATAATGAGTTGATAAAATATATAAAATTAAAGATTTTGTCTAAATAATCAAAGCACAGTCAGCTGATAAAATATTTAAGATTGATTACTCTGTTTAAGCTATAAGAAAAAAAATGCTTTTTCATGATGAAATATCTGAAGCATTTAAAAATATTATCTTAAATATTTCTAATAAATCATTGATTATGAGAATGACAATATGCTAAAATACATATATTTTTCTCTAAGATGATTATATTTTTTTACTAATAATAGAACATGCAAGAACATAGACAAATATGTCTAAAATGTTCGTAACTGTGTGCGAAATATAAATATAATTGAGTATACTACAATTTATGATAGAAGAACACAAGAGAAATAAATTAGGAACTATTATTCTTGAAGAGAAAAAAAATATCACCAACATTGATAATAAAATTGAGTAGTGTATGATGATTCTTTTAGCATTATTTAAAATGATTACATGTTAATCATAAATATCATAAGGGTGAAAAATTGTATAAGATTGCTATAACTAAAATTAACAAATGTTTAGCTATTATTTTTTGGGATTATTGTTAAATATTTTATTTTCACAAAGTCAAATAAACTTACCTAAAGATTTAAATGTAAATTGTAAAATTATTTTTTGTCGAGATAAGAATTTATAAATATAAATGAACAAAGTGATTTTGATAAAATATATTTAATAAGCTGAAGTTTGAGTTTTGAGTCTTGAATTAATTAATTAGATGATTAATTAATTAATTAAGAGTATTTAAAGAGGTTGATTTTCTATGTAGATTAGGACAAAGTTTTCTTTAAAATTAACCTCTTTTTAATTAATTAAGGAAGAGTTAATAATATTTAATGAACTTTAAAAATCATAATTGAACACTTATGTGTGCCGTTCATATTTAGTGTATTAGGAATATGTTTTATCTGCTTTAAATATGATAATAATTTAATGCCATGCTATAAGAAAAATATTAGTATGTATAGAAAATATTATTACCCGAAATTGACATATTGTAAAAAAAAATTGAACTGATTTATTTTATTAGAGTTCTGGAATTTTGTTTGTACATTTTTATATTTTTCGATTTTGAAAAAATCACTAGAAGTGAGTTTATACCTACGTTGAAGCCTACTAAATGTCATTTTTTCTTTTTGTTTTATTATATTGATGTTGTCTTGTTTCTAATGTTAAGCTTTCCTTTCTAAAAAAAAATAAAATAAAATTACAGTTCTATTTTTTTAGATTGCAAATAAGTAGTTGTGTTTTGTATTTTTATTTAACAATTTTTCTATACGAAAAATATATCTTCTCTGGATTAAATATAGCTAAATATGTATGTGATATGTTGAAGAATAAGGTTAGTTATTTTGGGTCTTAAAATTTGAGTGCAATGGGAGGTTAACTATTAGAAATGTTCAAGAAGTTAAAGTTAATAAATAATGAGTTAGTAAAATATTGAGTTGTAAATTTTATAGGATTAATTACATGGTGCATTATTTTTTATTTGTAAAAATACATATGTTTTAATTTTTTTTTTTGCAAAAATAGTAGTTTTTATTTTTTTAATTATGTAACATCCCAAGAATTTTTTGTCTTAAAATGATGAAAAATAAATGATTAAACATAAGTATATAAAGATTGATCAAAGTTTGATATAAGGGTGACATGAAATAACCAAGAAAAAGGAAAAAAGTGGCAAAAATGCATAGGAACGGCCTTGGAAACGGCCAGAAGCCGTTCCACAAGCCGTTCCCATATAAATGAGGATGCCAGAAGGTTTGAACGGCCACCAAAACGGCCTGTGACCGTTCCAGAGGCCGTTCGGACGGTCAAAACTTCGTATTTAAGGGGTTTAAACCATTCAGAATGAGTTAAAAACCTAAGTTACGATCTCTCTCGCCCCAAACCCTTCCCAAATCATTTTCAAACATTTCTAACACCAAAAGCTTGAATTTTATACCTAGAAAATCATAGATTTCATACGGGAACGTAATCTAGATGAATTCTAGAGTTTCTATTCGGATTTCAGCAAGGTAAAATCGTTGTCATCCGATCTTTTTGTGTAAATTGAGGATTTTACTTAAGGTTTGATGATTCTATATTGAGAATTAGTGTAAGTATGGTTAGGTAACATTGTTTATACGATTAATTTCGTACAGGAGGATCTGTACGACGGTTGAGCGGAGTTTGAGTCAGGGTTAGAGTGCTAAATCGCTTATATTCGATGTAAGTGTTCTAAGCTTACGTGTAAGTGTTCTTACGCTTACTATATTGATTCGTAAATCTATTTTTTAGGCTTAGTTAAATGTAATACTATATGGCCTATAATGATCTGTTGAGATTGCTAGAGTTAGACGAATCAATATTGGAAATGAATCAAATGAATGAATCCATGATTGACTCTTGGTTGATTATTGGAATTGGTTAGTGGAAACCTTATATATGTTTTCTATTGATAAATGTTGACATATAGTTGATATGATACCTATGTGATATGTTTTGATTGAGATGATGTTGATATTATACTTGTGTGGTATATGCTCATTATATGATGTTAATATGCTTTCTTTGTTCTATTACTGTGTGTTATGAACAATCTTATAGAAATCAGGATAATATGAACCTATGTGGATATGATCTGCTCTGTGTGAGTTGTGCTGTGTGCGGATATGAATGACTTTCATAGTGATTTCATTCATACATTTGCATATCGCATATCTGTGTGACACTAGCCTGTGTGGCGTTTATAATGATTATTCCTGTGTGGACTTACTTGTGTGGATTAAAGGACTTAAGCTGTGTTCAGTCCGAACCCTCTACTATGTGGTACAGAGGTATTCTTTGTGGATTGAGCCGTGTGCGCTCCAGAACCTAGGTCATCCTGTGTGGATTTGCATTAGCATTTCATATCATACATTTGCATTCATATATGTATAATGTTATGATTCTAATCTTGTGTGGATGTTATATTTGTATTAGTATAATCTGTGTGATTGATCCTATGTGGACAATTGAGCCTGTGTGGTTCGCAATTGCTGAGTATAATCCTGTGTGGATGTTGATTTATGTTATCCTGATATTGCTGTGTGTGATATGAACGTTCTGTGTGAACTTATGTTTCTAATAGTAATTGTAACATCCTAAAGATACGTATAAATATGTATAAATATGTATAAATTTTTCGCGATAATGAAAATACATAATTGTTAAGAATTAAATAAAGGAGAGTTTATGACAATTATATTTAGGTGATAAATTTCAAGAATTTTGAAAATCAGAATTTAATTTTGAGTCCGGTCAAATAAATTACGAAACAAAATGAATTCAACACGAAAAGGAATAATTTCCTTTCCACCAAAAACCTCCACTTTGCCGACCAAGTAATTGGTCTTCCAAAAATTTGGAAACCTTGTCCCTCCATACACTCTCTCTCTTTCACTCATCTCTCCCACAATCTCACTTCCTCGTTCTCTTCCTCTCTCAACCGTCTCTCTCTTTCTCCCTCTTTCAAATTCTCCAAAAACTAAAGTGTGACCTCCGAATTCAACTATCATTTGCGTATACTTCCCTCCTACAAATGATACTTAAATTCGAAAATCAATTTGTTTGATTAAAAAAAATATTAAATAAATAATATAAAATAGAATTGAAATACATATAATCTGCATTCATTTTCCAAACCCTTATTTCAAAATTTACAAACCATAAGTTGTATCAAAATACATCATTCAAAATTTCAACTAATGTCAAATGCTCACAAATATAGTCATGTACATATCTCAATCCTATACTAATAAGTACACAGCACACCTTTGGTTCTTCACTCTACAATCTCCCAAGTACCTAGAGCAACTGACACCTTTTTCTCTCCAAAATCTAACTTCTTATTTACCTGCCGAGCGTTACAGGCAAATAATTGCGTGAGTTATAAACTCAGTAAGCAACACAACCATAGTTGGTCGATTTCAAAGCAATCATATATTTAGCCATTATATTACGCTTTTCTAGATAAATTGTCATCCCATCATGCATTAATAAACATTCATACACATCGATTTCCAAACAAATTCTAGTTCAAAATTTTATAGTGATGAACAGTGTCAAACAGGTTGAGGAACGGTTTGGGTAACCGTTCGGCAAACCGTTTGGTCATCCTGTAATCCAGTCTGCATACCCGAACGGTTTGGGAAACGGTTTCTCTAACCGTTCATCAAACCGTTTGGTCGTTCTGGAGTGTGCAATAAATGAAACGGTTTGAGGAACGGTTTGGGTTAAACCGTTCTTCAGACCGTTCGGCCATTCTGACTTCTGGGTATAATAGAACGGTTTGGGAAACAGTTTGGCTAACTGTTCCCCAAGCCGTTTGGCCATACGGGAATGCCTCACCATCCGAACGGTTTAGGGAACGGTTTAGGTTAAACCGTTCTCCATCCCGTTTGCATGTTCTGACTTGCAATATTTGTCGAAACGGTTTTGGAAACGGTTTGTTAAACCGTTTCACAACCCGTTCGCATCCCCTGTTTCCAGTACTTTTGCACTTTAACACTTAATTACCTCATTTCTCATATCCTAATTAACTTTCACATTCTAACAATCACACCAACCAAATCTATTCAACGTCTATGGCATACAAGTTCATTATACTCTTAATCAAAATCACTTTCAATCACTCAATTCATTCCTCAATCCAACA